>JAQIXS010002692.1:0-21456 GCA_034700785.1 Rossiulus vilnensis
TGGCTGCTCTCCCTGGATACATTCTTATTGATTCCGGCCACACGATGCATCGAGTAAATTACTCAGAAATACAGATAGTACTTATTGGTAATGGCAGTGGTGACGATCGTAAAACGCCCTCTTACTTACAGTCAATGTTTGTCGATATTGACAGTATTACGGATGGCGTCACAGGGCAATTACCCTTCGTCTACGTTATCGTCAGTAATTGTTTGTACTGACAGCAGTAACCACGTGTAAAGCCTGCTTTGCAGTCAGCGTTTGTCGATACTGACAGTACACACCCATCATATATGCAATGCCATCAGTACTTGTTGCTACTGACAGTAGTATTGGCGCATTAGCTCCGCTTTGCAGTCAGCGTTTGTTGATACTAGTATCCCATCTATTATCAGCATTACCGTCAGTACTTGTCGCTACTGACAGTTTTTCGTCATAGGCGGTTGGGATTCGAATGCAACAAGTGTTTGTTTCGTTAATCCGCACACCTTCGCTAATCTGAATTTCTAGGACCAGGACCAAAAAGCGCAGCGCACAAGATTCAAATTTGCCAACCGAGCGAATGCCATGCAGCAGCGATGCCGGTCAAGCCGAAATAAAAAAAAATAAAGAGTTGTTTTTTCGGGCTCACCATAAGCGCGATTGCCTCCCATCGTCTCTCTCTGGCGGGCTCGGTCCTCAAACTCTCCTCTGCCTCGGCGGCACCAGGTGAGGTCAGGGGGGGCCGACAGCAGCTCCACCTGCGCGGATAATTATCAATTGAGTTTAATTGGATTTCGGCTGCTAAGCCTAACACGGGCAGCTTCGACAAAACGCTGCCTGTCGCTCTCCTACCTGGACCGACAAATGCAAACTGAAAACGAGCGGACGGCGAATAGGAAGAGCCGAAAACAGGACCCCCCTGGGGGCACGGAGAAAACAACATTCGGTACCCGAGAGGAGGCACGATGATAACAAACAAAAGAGGTACGGGGACGTTCTGAATATAAAAAAAAGAAAACTTAAAAAAAAAATGAATTTGAATTTTTGAAAAAGTTGCACGAAAAAAGATGTTGTAACTGCGAGGAATTGATTCCGTTAACAGCGGTACCCACCCGCACGATCAATAAAAATGTCAGTATAGCAACGGCTAGTGACACTAAGGGACCATCCATTAAGTAATTTTAATGTATTTAGACCCTCCCACTGTCGGCCACTGTCATTAGCAGAACGTTTATGATCGTGTAAGGTCAATTGAAATGGAATGATGTACGGAGTGATGATTGTTGGTAATGTCATTACTAATGATCGTGTAAGGTCCGCTAAATGGAATGTTTATTAGTAATGATTGTGAATTTCAACATGATCGTGTGTGGCTGACAAGTAATGGAGGAGTATTGATGGTTAGTATTGCCATTGGTATTACTATGACGCGTCTCAATGTCTTTGGAAAATATGCATGAACTCCGATAATCTGATCTTCGCGCGTCAGTGTCAATATTTCCGTCAGTATAGCACTAGCTGCCATGAACTAAGCATGTGCAACGGTAATTTGTAATCAAAATTAGGTACACAGTCATGCCAGGTTTCAATATTTGTCACTTCTGCAATACGGTGCAGGTTGTTACTGATCGCGTCACTATTGATGTAGCCTATACTGTCAGTATTCACATGCAGTAATGCTGATCTTATTGGGGCACCAGTACTGAAACCAGGCATCCCAATTTTCAACATACATTCAATACTGATCAGTATTCTACATCGTTCCATCACTACTGCCGCCGGTATTACTGTCAGTATTACTGATGGTATACTATACTACATCTGCTAACAATTTCCCTATCTCCGCTTCTTGCTAGCGAGGCAAATTTAAATGATTTGTGCATTTTTTGTATTGATATCCATACTTTAACTTTTTGTAGAACGTGCTCAGACGAAGATCAAAACAAATCAACACCAAAATGAAAATGAATTTAAAAAATTGATATTCATTTGAGTCCACAGATGGCGCTACCGTCGCGGCGGCATGCAAACGGGAAGCAAATTAATTTGTTTTGTACGATTCCTCTTTCAAAACTCCACTTATGAATAACTGATGGGTAATAAAAATAGCAATCTCAAAAATTTATCTCGCAAAAAAAAAAGTTGTTTTACCATACAAGGCAAAAATAAATAATGCATGTCCGGAATGTATATTTAGCCCAAAATTCGCCGTTGTTACAACTGCATTTTTTTCCGTGGGCCAAGCAAACTCGTCCGAAAATGTGCCAGAGACGTGCGACGGGAGTAAATATGCAGACCGGGAAATAGTCGGCATATTTTGCGCAGGCCCCACCCGGAATGCGAGGCCCAAGATGGCGGACACTGACAGGTTATACATGGTCAACCCCCACCTCAAAATGTATTTAATACTTTTCTTACATTTAGAACAAATCATGGAGAGCAGAAAGGAACGACAATAAGCAACGCCATCATGTGTAACAAAAACATGAAAAATAAATAAAATCACGTGTTGTCAATTGTACGCTAAATTCCTGTAATGTCGCCCATCATCACTTGACTTTGGCGATTGGACCAGAACTGGTACGTGTTATATTTAAAAATAACATTTCATGGCATTGCTCATTGTAGTTTCGGGTTACGAAATAAAAACGTACGATTAAATCCAAGAAATAATTTAATCCCACAAACGTTTGTTGATAATAAAACCCTTAACGACATGCGTACAAAATATTTCGGAATATTACTGAAGTTCACTTGTTGATTATCTTTTCTTTAATAATTGGGTTTTTTTATGGTGTGAAATGTAATATGAACAGGTAAATTATGGTAAATCAGTACTTACATATGTGTTTTAATATAACTAACTAAACCTGAACAGTTTTGGAGATTTCATAGGACCATCCTCCCTGAGCACTACGTAATTTACGAAAGACCCTTCCTTCAGTGGCCTCAAAAAAAAGCCCATCACGAGAAACCAGAGTTCTAGTCAGTTTTAAAACGTCAATAAATGTCAAAAGTTTTAAAATAGCAATGATGACGCCTCAGTTGAGTGAAAACTAAATTAACCTGAATATTAGAGAGGCAAATTTGAATTTTCGATGGGAAAATGCCAAATTCACTTTTACGCATTTAATGGTTCGGCACGAATACCCACAGCAAAATTCGTCAAAATGGACCAAAATGTTTAAAACTAGCCACATCTCAAATTACTAACAATCTAAGATTCGTGTAATGGAATGTGTCGCTCACAAACGCTACGAACGAGCCTGGATTTGAGAGAGAAAAAAACATACCAATCGGACGAAGCAACTTCAATAGCGTTTCATTCGATGTAGTCCATCTCTTCGTCGATTCCGAAAGTCTTGTTCAGCACGTTTTCTTCGACGAAAAACTTGTTTTTGCACCAGCTCTTCACAGCGAAAATGTTATCTGAAAAAAAAAACATGGAAAGTGGTCGTTGAGCATTCTTGCCTCCACATTGGGTTTGAGCCAGGGCCATCTTATCCCTAAGACCAGAGTGGGCTTATTACAACAAAATAAGAGAAATTTACCCACCCGTCCATCTGTTGATCGCCTCCTTGGAAGTGACAATCTCCCGTTTCGTCGCTTCCAGAACCTCGGGATCGTTGTCTTTGTAACGCTGGATTTCGACGAGAAGCTTTTCCTTTTCCTTTTTCGCCGCTTCGAGTTCAGCAAGGAGAGTTGTCCTCTCTTCCTATCAGCCGATTCAAAATTGGAGACATTTAACAAATGAGCTAGGTTTAAGCAAGAGCACCGTTAAATCGCCAACTCACCGATTCTTCCTTTCCGACTCTCGCTTTTTTGGCCCTTTGTTTCGCAGCTTCGCATTTCCTTCGAACGTCTTCGACTTTCGCTTTGAGGTCGTTCAGCTTTCGCTTTCTCTGCGAAGAGGCCAGAATTTCTCGGGATAAATCAGAATGTCCACAACCAAGTCTTTACGCTGAGGCTGACTTACGATGTTGCTGGCTTTGCTGGGGAAGGCCCAGAAGTAGACGGAAGTTCCGATTTTCTCCGAATCCACAAGTCCATCGTCCACCAGGCTCTGAACGACGTCCTTCACCGACTGAGCCACGATTCCCTTCTCCTTGGGGGCGATTTTCTCCAGCTCCTTCAGATTGAAAAAGTCCTTCTGTGGGGAGAATGGCGAGTGAGGGGTGCTCATAAGACATTGGCTTACAGCTTTAGCGACCACCTTCGACTCGGGGTGAACGACACGTAGGGAATCAAAAGCGAATTTGGACAGATAATCGATTATAAGTAGGCGGTAACAAGTTGTTGATGACCCTAAGTGCGCACCTGGAGTCCTTTTTTGCCTTCTGATAATCAATTAATCGATTGAACCTGGGATAATGACAATCCCACCTACCTTCTCGTAAAATATTTCGACCATCTTCTGTCGCTTTTCCTCCACGCTTAGCCCTCTCTTTTTCGACTAAAATGCGACGGAAAACGAACATGAGCAAGCCCGAATTTGATTAAAAGAATTACCGAAAGGCAATTACCATTTCGAAGCCGATTTGAACGTTAGGCTTAACTTGACTCGCACCAACTCGATGTTAAACTGGCGTACAATCTGTTTAATTCAAGGCGACATCCACTTTTCTCCGCCCAAAAATCGTCCGGAGGCACCGTAAATTATCATCAGCGCCGGAATTCGCTTGAAATTTTCTTAAAAATGCCAAATACAGGGTAGCATCGATCAATATCAAAATCAAACATGGAACGCCGAAATGGCGGGAAAATACAACGCAATCACGTGATTGCGAGCGATCGAATAAATCACGCCTTTCTAAAAGAAGCCCGATATTTAACAAATATTTATTGTGTGCCATTCTGCCGGTAATCCAGCTAACGCTTTCTAGCCAGAAACTGAGTGCGGGGGAAACGTGAATTACGTATCGAATGTAATGAAAATATTTAATCAAAAGTAAAATTTATTGGATGTCACAATTTCGTAAATTCCAAGCCACAGATTTCCATCAGTTTTATATTATTATTATATTATTAAAGATATAAATATGTACATGTATCTCTTCGTTAAAACACAAATGGTTACATATTCATTCAAAAAGTAGACATTATTTAAACAATTTACCTTAATAATTTGTAAAGAAATAACTGAAAATGGTAGTCACCTGTTTACAAAATCCTTCCTTCGAAATTGCCACCATCTTTCATTTCGAACATAATTTTTAAATACAGGAGCGCCGTTTCGCTTCAGAAGGTACTTTTGCGTTCAAACGGTTGGCTTAACCAATCAGAAGAGTGCGCTAATCGGGACAAACACTAGCAGCCAGGACTCGAATCTCTGGTGCTGTTTCAACCTACTTTTCCGATGGATGCCATCATCAAAGCAGCTTTGAATACGAAAATATTCAGTCGCACGGGTCGAGGAGGCGGCGGTTGCATTAGCGAGGGTGAAGGCTACACTACGGATCAAGGAAATGTTTTCGTCAAGCGGAATTCCAAGAAAGAGGTAGCGAAATTAGACACGCATCTCTCGCCGAGTTCGACGCAATAAACGCCGTTGTGTTGCCTTCGGAATTTGTACTCTTAACGCCTTTCAAAAGTAAACTACTAAAACTAGCGAATTATGTAAATGTGCCATTCTGCGTTTATCGACAATTTTGGCGGATTTTTTAATTTTAGTTGTAAAGCTAATCGCCCTACATTATTTACATGCATCATATATTAAATTACTCATCAATTACACTTATTACTTCTGTACGAGGCATTTAGTTTTTTAAAGATGATAATCTTAGCATTCATAATTGCCATAAAGGAAATAAATTCTATAGATAGAAATGGTAAACTAAGGCCATGTTTATTTTCCTTTAGTAAAATAAATTAATTAAAAATCTCGCAGTGCTTATTTTTAGGTCGTCATCTAAAGCGTACGAATTATGTACACATAACAAAAATCAAAAAAAAATTTCCTGTATTTTTGTCATATTTGTATGGAGATTCATTACTGCCATCTTTTGTTACCTCCAAAAATTAACTAATGAGAACAGTATTTAAGGGCATCATATTTTCTCTTTTTACTAACAATTTCGTTTGTACCTCATTAGGCTCGGCAAATGTTTGAAGGAGAATACGAGAGCTTGAAGGCAATTCACGCAACAAACACTGTTCGTGTGCCGAAGCCACTAGTGGTCAGTCAGAGGCGATTTAACGTACAAAACCTGGCCGAATAATTGATGATAGTAACCTTTGTTTTACACAGGTTCTAGATAATCCAGGTGGGGGAGCTGTGATTGTCATGGAAAATGTCGACATGTCTGCACTGAACAGACACGCAGCTTTGCTTGGACAGCAGCTCGCCAGGTAATGGTCTTAAACTTGGGGCGAGCAATATGTCTGACACTCTCAAGGTTAATAATCTTAAAAATTACCTGACTTTCAGGATGCACTTGCATAACGAGGAGATGCGACTGAAAAGCGAGAATGAGCGTGAATCTCGGTACGTCTCTGAATTCGGATTCCAGTGCGCAACGTGCTGCGGGTCAATACCACAGGACAACACATGGTGCGGCGACTGGGTGGTCGGTAGACGTGACGTCCGTTTTCTGCCCCTAAAACGTCGTCAAAATGCAGTAATCAGTTATTTTTTTCCCGACAGAAATTTTACACCGACCAAAAGCTTCAAGCGCAGATAGACCTGCTACAGAGCAAGGTAGGAGCAAAACAATATACCTTCGCAAGCTCTATCGCAGCAGTTCCACCAGATCCGTTGCTTTCCCCGGCAGGGTAACGACAAGGAACTTGAGAGCCTGTGGCCTCAGCTCCGTGACAAAATCCCCGAATTATTCAAAGATGTCGACGTCAAACCATCGCTGCTACACGGAGACCTGTGGGGTGGTAATGCAGCGGAGACCTCGGAGGGACCAGGTAAGGGCTGAAAAGTGTGCTGAAAAAATTATTGGTTCGGCCGGACACCGGAGTTCCCGAATATATTTAGAAAACACTCGAATACAATTTTTGTTGCATTTGCAGTCGTTTTCGACCCTGCCAGCTTCTATGGTCATTCGGAGTTCGATTTAGCCATCGCAAAAATGTTTGGCGGCTTCGGCAACGCATTTTTCCAGGCGTATCACGCCGTGATTCCAAAAGCACCAGGATTTGAGCAGCGCCACCAGCTCTATCAGCTGTTCCACTACTTAAACCACTGGTAAGTCTGGATGCCTTCCAACAGTCTTGATTTTAGGATTTAAAGTGGCTTCTGTCATCTCTAAAAATTTTGATTTTAAATTTAAGGAACCATTTCGGAAGCGGTTATCGAGGGTCGTCCATTTCAATCATGAAGAAATTGATCGGCAAATGAAGCTCTATCACATATGCTCATTGAAATATCTAGATCGAATAAAATTATGTTACGTTCAACGAGCTGAGGAATTTTAACCTTTCGTTTATTTCGAAGGATATATTCTCCATCGGCAGAACATCTTCGGATCTAGTACTATATACATTGGTAAAGCCTAAGCGTAGATAATTCGGCTGAAGAATATCTGGCCTGAAAGACTGCTTTTAGCCCCGAGAAGATAGGTTTCCAGAGATGGGCATCAATGATGACCCCCGTGTCCCTCGTCCCCAATGTCCTCGTAGCCTTCTGGCAAGGCGTTGTACTTGGGGTTGTGGAACAGCGAGTGGTTGCCGTCTCCCCAGGGGAATTTCTGCAAAACATGCACCAATGAACAAGCTTCGCAAAGTGAAGCAGATATTGAAAAGTTCACTGCCGAGCAAAAGGGGATTTTGCTCAAATACCAGCAATGCAAAAACTATTGCCGAAATGTTTTTGGTACAGTTAAGAGCTAAACTGATATATTCTATTTTTACCATGCTGAATGTGATCCCACTAGAGCCTGACATATTCTCAACGACAGGAAAAATTCTCGTAAATAAATACGACTATTTCATGTTACACAAAATATGATAGACCCTATGTTAAACCTAATAAGCAATAAACTAATAAATTAAGCACGTTTAAGCTTTAAATCCTATTTGCTCAGTCTTTAAAGACCACAAGAGATTACAGCAATGATAGTACACAATAATGAAAAAACCTGGGAAAAACATTGGCATCGGAGTATAATTAACTTTCGGATTATTACCGCAAATCTGGCAGAACAGCTGAATACTCGCAGCGCAAAACTCACCTTAGTACGAATGCGCACGTGCTCATAAGGGCGAAATTCAGGACGCTCAAAGTGAGCTATGTGCTCGGATTCCTTGATGTACGCGTTGATCATGCAAACCAGGACAGCCGGCATGGCAACGAGAAACGACAGTTTCTTCCACAGTTTCATGCCACCTGAAAAAGCCAGTTTAGGAATTAAATAGCAAACCTTACATGATTATTACCTTCTGAGAATGACATTACTAATGATCATGTTGTGTAAGCTGGAATGGAATGTTTGTCAGTAATAATGTCAATTTAGCATGATGGTGTACAGTTGACAAGGCCAAAATTGAGACGTTAAAATTATCTCCCTTTTCCATCTTAAAATAAAGCCAAAAAAAGACCACTTATTTTGGAACGAGTAACACTGCGCGTGCAAGAACGCACGTTCGCAGGTGGCAGCACCATAGCACACTGCAATAACCTCAAGAGGCCATCTTGGAAAAAAAAACAGGCCTCCTTATTTTTCAACCCCCAGTTCGAATCGGTCCAAAGCGTAGACATGCTAGATTCCAACCAAAAGTTTCGCTTTCTTTAAGACTGATGCGAAAATCGTCAGCTTTATTTGCACCTGCGCGTCCCAATAGCGAATTTTCGAGCGGGGACGGCGAGGTATTCGGGCCTGGATTTCGGCCCAACGGCACCGAATTTTGCACTGCGAAAAATTCTTACCCGTATGCCCCGCAGTAGCGGAAGCTTGATCCGCCGCGAACTGCCGAACCCCGACGGCAACGTGGGGCTGACAACGGGCCAGCATTCGCGAAAATATCATTATAACTTCTGGAAAATCGGTCGCAAAAGAAACTGTTCTACTTCCGTCCCCCTCCTTGAAAAAGTGAAAACTAGTCGTCTGCTCGGCTAACGGCTGACCCTGCTGCCACTCAACCCGTCAACGTTTCCCCTACTTTCGCCCGGTTTCATCCCGCAGTTGCGACATTTCGGCACATCAAAATTCACGATGCGTTGAGCTCAAATTTCATAATCTCTCCAATCGCTCTGGCAAGATTAAGGAAACAAATGTCGTCCGAACAGCTGTCGAAGTGCGCCGTGCGATGACGCGTTTTTCAGATGGGAAATTCCAATCCGAAATCCGGTAAGCTGACCAAGTTGGGCGACAAGAAATGGCATTCCACGCAAAGCCAGGTAAGAAAGTGAACTTTGAACAGCTGCTAATTACGCCGTTAATTAATCAACGTTGGTCCTCCCCGATTCAGTTTCGCGACGAAATCAGACCGACCTTGGCCCAGAATAAATCTAAACAGCAACAACGAGTGTTCTAGTTTTGAGATGCTCGGTGGGACCTGTGAGTCATTCGATGAGTAACTGCTTCCAGGCCAGGGAGGGGCATTTAAAAATGGTTACCCTTTCAAAGAAACCTGCAATTTTCTGCTGAAAAACCTCATTCAAATGTTCAGTGTTTTGAAAAACTTTATGCGTATAGTTTTCCCTCAAAAGTTCAACTATTAATAAACAGTTTACTATTAAAATAATTTTATATGGAAACAGTTTAAGGCAGACCAAAGCCATATTTCAGTAAACGATTATGACATTACAATAACACATAAACAAATGTGTATGAAACTTTGTATGAATTTTGGCATTAAAGTGGTATTTTTTTCAAGGGGTAGGAGCTATGTTTGTGTAGTAGGTAAAGGCATTTTCGCCCATGCAACGCCAGTAATGCTAATCGAAACCGCTGCGGATCAATATTGAGACTGTGATTCACGATTTCACGCGTCTCACGAGCAAGCGTGGCCATGCGGGAGCCCAAATTGCGCATTTGGTGTTTTGCCAGATTTTTATAATGCTCGTCGTTAATTCTGCACCAAATGTGCACCTAGGCGGCCTGAATTATTACCGTGACTTTATCAACTGTTTCTCAAACTGCGGTCCGCAAACTCTGCCGGTCCAAATCGGGTGTTGTTGTACTCGAAGCACCGTAGCAACGGGGATTTTAGAGGGTTTAGGGGGAGCCGAAACACACATTACTATTTGGAAGTATTTCTCACAAAAATGCAATAATCTGTTATTTCCAATAAAACAATTCCGAACAAAAAAAACATATACCAACAACATTCCTAATATTTGGTGCTTCCAACAATTTCTTACAGAATCTTCAATGAAATTTTCGAATAAATTTGCACATTTCATTATTAATATTAGTATTGATCTAGTTTTAGAAAACAAAACTGTTCTTGGCATTACTATACTATATCATGCTACATTTTTTAACAAGAATTTGCCCTTTTGGGCTAAAAATGAAATCGGTTGGAAAAAATATTATTTCCATTAGCTTTTTTAAATTGTCTGTTATATTTTTCCGATTACAGATATTTATAAAAATGATAAGTTATAGAAAAGTGAGGCAAACCCCATCCTTTGTGATCTCGTTTTTCTATAAATTATTCTTAAAAATAATACTTAAATTTCATGTTTACCATTGCTTGCAGTTGAGTACGTTGAGCACGCTGAGCGTCCGCTCGACGTACAGCACATCACGCACCTGGTCCCGCGCGTCCAGAGCTTCCCGGCGCCAGCGCAAGCCGTCCACAAAGATCGACCGCTACGATGCCACCAAGACCAACTGGCCGGTGTCCATCACGGAGGCTATGTTCCTGCCAGAGTTCCCGATAAAGGGGGAGGTGGATGAGTCCAGCTTCGAGGTTGGTGTGCGTGCGATCCAATCTCGGCCCGTCACTTTCAAACTCGATACTCTGAAGCTGTTCTTTGATGGATCTTCGGAGTTTGGCAAGCTATTAATTCTGTTTTCTCCTTTTCGCCCAAAAACAAGATCCAAGGATTAGTGGCCAGGGGCGCCTTCGGAAAGGTCCTCAAAGTCTGCAAAAAGGACACGCAGATCATCTACGTGATGAAGGTGAGTGCCCAGCCTCCCGAAGGACGCTGAAAGTGTTGCGGGGACATTGGTTTCCGCCACAGATCATCACGCTTCAAGGCGATTATCTTTCAACGTTTTCCAGGTGCTGTCTAAGTCACGAGTCATCCTCGAAAACGCCGTGCAACAGTGCAAGGATGAGGTCCTCATTCAGGTATGGACCACTGGAGGCAACGTCTCAAGTCTCCTCACTGTCTGAAACAAAAAACATTAGACAAAGTTGTGGCAAAAACGAGCAATTAAATTCAAATGCCACATTGAATTAAAATAGTGCTAAGTGCTAATGCTTAGTTTAACGAATTCTTCTTATTCCCATTTACAGGTAATGTGTGGCGAGCATCCTTTCATAGTCAACTGCCAGTTCTTCTGGCAAAGCAAGAAGCACCTGTTTTTAGGCGAGTATCAATCGAAGCAGTGGAACGGACCAAGTCTGCGTCTATAGCTCAACATTTCTAATACGTGCAATTCCTAATTTAGTCACCGATTATGTCCCCCACGGAGAATTGCTGGCCCTGTGGAAGGAGTACAGCAGTTTTCCGGAAGACGTAGTGCTGGTTTTCGTGGCGGAAATTGCCATTGTTCTAGGTAATCTCCTGCTGATGCTTGCGCCGTTTAATATGGCCATAGGTCTTCGTTTTCCAGCGAATTTCATGTTTTTTTTGGTCTTGTTCGTACAGATTACTTGCACAGCATCGGAGTTCTGCACAGAGACTTGAAAGTATGAAGAAAATTTCTCTTTATTTTTGCGATAAAATGTTCCTAAATCAGAACGATTTTGCTAAGATCTCGGGACAATTTGATTTTCAGATGGAAAACATTCTACTGGACAAAGACGGTATAGTAAAAGTGATCTCGGTAACATTCTCACTATGCACATCGGATCAACATCACTGACCGAATCTTCCTCACCTAGGTCATGTCCAGCTCATCGATTTCGGCCTGAGCAAATGGCTTCAGATGGGAGCCCGCGCTCGGACCATTTGCGGCACCATACAGTACATGGGTGAGTGACGATGCCCTTGTGTCCGCTTCTGAACTACGTGAAACGATTCTTTCGCAAGCATTTTTTTTTAATTTTGCAATTCCCCTTTTGCCGAGGTGGTATAATTCAAAACATAATAATGCACTCGCATTGTTTTTAGCCAAAGTTTCAAACCTGTTTAAAATACCTGGAATTGTCAGGGAACTAGGAACAACTCGAAAAAGTGAGGAAAATTTTCATCAGATAAAATGCCAGCCTTACATTGCCATATCTCTGGAAATATTAAACTTTTGAAACACTAAATAAAAACACTAATCATTCAAGACCGAAACCAAGAGCAACTCTGGAAATAGTTCGGATGAACAGGAAAAATGGAAAATATATCTTTCATAGCATTTACTTTCTGGAAAGTTTCTTTTTGGGACTATTCCCATATTTGTCAGTTGTTTCTTAAGTATTGCTCAAGTTTCACTCACGTGTTATTCAGCTCCGGAGATCCTCGGCATGGACACGTACAATCATGCCGCAGACTGGTGGTCGTTGGGAATCATTTTGTATTCGCTTCTGATGGGACACGTAAGCTGACCGCATTTTTCTTTCTTGTCAACCGCTGTGCTTCACATTCGGAATCATGATCTTTTCGTTTGCTTGTATCGCCCTAGTATCCGGTGGATGGCGTGCGGGAGCACACAGAGATGGCCGAAAGGGTCTCCAGGTTCGACTACAGTCTCCGCCCAAACATCAGCGTTGGATTGCGGGTCTTGACTCAGAAGCTGCTATGCAAAGATCCGAGCCGTCGCCTGCAAACCCTGAGACAGCTGCGATGCGAACCTTGCTTCGCCAACCTAGACTTCGAACGCGTGAGAGCCAAACAGGTCGCTACGGGTTTCCTCATCTACCAAATTGCTGGGGCCATTTAACGATGGCATCGTCATAAGTGATATTTTCGTTCGCAGATTTCGCCTCGGAAGTTGCTGGAAGAGTCTTTGCGGATAAAATCATTGGGTGAAAACTGCAATTTGTAAGTAAAAAAGCAGGAGTTTCCCATATTATACCGAAAGGGCTGTTGACGAGTTTTAATTTCCCCGATTATAAATTAGGTTTAGCCCTGATCAACTCGTTTCGTTCGCCAATGCCAACGGAAAATCCAGCATCTCGCAGATCACGGACATGGTCAGTACTTGCGGGCCCGTTGCGCGGGCTTTCGTTTACATTGTTCGAAGATTACAGGAATTTTTCTAATTGTTGGCAATACCAATTGTTCGTCAGAGATTATCGTATTTACTCGAATTTATACCAAAAAAATTTTTTTTTCGTTATATGCAATTTGTTCTTGCAAATATCATTAATATCACGTTTTAATTTCCGAGCAATAGTAACTAAGAATTTCCCGATCGAGTCTTACTTAACTTGCGGAACGTATTTCTTCCCTCCAGTTCGAAGATTTTGCTTGGGTCAGCGAAGCGGAGATATTTTAACTTGAGCTTAAAGCCATTGTGACCTTCCTGCACCGCCAGCGACTCTTGGA
The DNA here is from genome assembly GCA_034700785.1 of Rossiulus vilnensis. Lineage (NCBI taxonomy): Eukaryota > Metazoa > Arthropoda > Diplopoda > Julida > Julidae > Rossiulus > Rossiulus vilnensis. The sequence continues at coordinate 13,586 of JAQIXS010002692.1, forward strand.
CTCACTTTCCTCGTCCGCGGCGCCTCGATGCGTGTCCTAGTCAACTGTTTTAACGACCAATTTTTTTTATAAAAAAAACAGCGGCGTGGGACAGCAGATTGTGCCTGGCAGCAACTATGTACAACATTAATGCTTGCATCTCATGCATTCCTTACTGCATAATTTATAGCCAAAGCTTATTTTAACTTTTTCGAACGCCTTTACATTTTGTGCCAGTTTTTTTACCTCCTCTTCCCAGTATTAGTTTCGTATTAAAGACCCTTCGATGTAGAGTAATTTTGGCATTCTGCTATGGGCCTTTTTTTAGTGTCGTTTTACGGTTTTCTTAGCCGAAGACAATCTAGATTTCGGAGCAAATTCGTTCAAGCTCAAGAGGCTTTGACCGAATGGCCTTAACGGACCTAGCTGCTAGCATTTCCTGAAACGTTGGTAAAGCTGTTCCCTCGATGAAACCTAATTTCCTCGAACAGGGATGATCTCACAAATCTCGGCACATTTCTTTTGGTACGAATGAATTTACCTGCCCTTCTAGACAACTTATTGGAACGAAGCGAAGGTGTCGTGCCATGTAAGACACACCGGCCGAGTTCCGCATGGTCCCACAGCCTTAGTTTTGTGCCCTTACACGCGCCGGTTAAGCCGTTCTCTCGACGAAACGCAATTTCCCCGTCCGGGGATAATTGGACTCTGAATGCGTGACGCAGTGTAGATAAAATTTAGTTTAGTTTATTTATAAAATAAGGCGAACTGATGATGAAGCAATGGGAGACGACACGAAATGCCGCTATTTTCGTTTTTCCTATCGGTTTTTTCCAGAGATGAAAAAAGTATTTGTATAAAAAAGTGCGAATAAAACCATTTGTCGTTTTCATTTGCGTCGATTCGATTGGTTCTGATGCATCCCCTCAGTCCAAGTGTCCCAGGAACTTTTTCAGTATCATCCTTTGTCCATACCTGACGTAAAGCGACCACCTCTGACGCCTGGTCAGCTGGCTTGACGTTTCTGGGCCCTGGAACGAAGCCTCGTCCTCCTCGGTCGAGTTTCCGTACGACGCTAGATGGGCAGAAACAACCCTGAAACAGAAGTTATGTTATTACGAGATACGGGGACTCCATTCTTCAAAATTTCTATCTGAAGCCTCTCCTTACCTTCGAAGCAGATCTTTCCAACTGCCTGGCAACTTGCTCAACGTTTCTAACAAAAAACAATTATGATATGTAAAAACATGAAGTAGACGAGCCTTGCATCGACAGTCAGCGCAGTAATTACCGTTGGACATGGACTCGCTCTCCTCGTTTTCAGAGTCGTCATCGCTCCATCCGTCTTTGTCCTTGTGCGCCGAGAATGCCTTCTCATCCATAAATAAAACCTGGAATGGGCCAATCGAGAGGATCAAAATCCATGCGTGCCGAAAAAACAAGATCTCGCATTGTATCTCTAATTCGCTCACTTTCAACGTGTGATACAACTCGTCCTCCGTCAAAACCCCATCTTGTCCAATGGCGAAGTGTCCATCGTCGGTGACCAGCTCCTGAAATGTCCCGAATATTAAGAGTCTACGATTTTTAGGCCACTCACTTCTCCTTTCGGGGTTCCCACAGCTTTAGTCAAATACTATGACTTTCCCAGGTTATAAATTTAATTTTCCTCTGGACTGAGTGAATATAAATAATGTTTTCTATCAGTTGCCTGAGATGATCAGTATTGTGTTTAAGATCTAGTACGTGGGGGCCATGAAAAGTAAAACAAATTTGTACGTCCCTAAACTAATTAACAGGATGCTGAGGCCGAAACGTTTTGAAAAAATTATCACAAATTATGGATTTTTGCCAACATTTTAGTAAGAAAAATTGCTGAGGAGTAATGTAATGCAATGCAATAATCAAAAAAAAAATTTTAAAGTGAGATTTGTACAACATAGATTTTGGCATACATTTGTACAAAAAATTTAACAAATCGTGGATTATAGAAGAAATTTCACAAAATTAAACCATTTTAAAATGCTTTGAATGTTAGGAGATCCCCTACATTGTTGAAAAATTCTCAAAACTTGACTTTCCCAGGTTCTATCGGAACTTTGTCTGTTTACAAGCTAAGAAGCTGCAGCCATTTACACTAGGAAAGGTCGAGTTCATAAGCATGTGCGCTAAATACCTACCATGCTTTTTAAGAACTCCAATTTATCTTTCACCAATGCACTTTCCTCGTCACCAGCCGTCTTCTCGTACATTTGCAACAGGCTGGCACACGGAATCTCTACCTGCGGCGAATGACACTGATTAATTTAACCCCGACTGAGCTGATGCCAGAGCTGAGCTTTACGCATGCAAGATTTCTTTTTTACTAAATGTCACTTGCTAGGCATGAAAACAGGCAAATTCAGTTTGAAAACCTTCAACACACCACATCGTAGTGATTGTTTGGGTACGGTTCAGCAAAACCGTACATGTGAAGAAGCTCGGCATTAGAAAGTTCGCCATAAGTATTGAAGATCTCTTCTCCCTGTTAAATAAAGACGTTCTTAGGTCACACCCCAGCCAATATGGTCACGGCTTATCGAGAAACTCGGCCTACCTTTTTAATCTGTTTAGTGGCGCACATTTCCAGAACGTCTTTACCGAAGTTGAGGTGGGCGTTGTTTTTGGCGACGTGGTTCAAGATGTCTGCCAGCGGCACCATCATCGGTGGGTTGCTTTTGAAGCACTGCGTGTTCACTTCGTCTTGGTCATCGTTTGATTCTTCGCCTTCCTTGTCGACCATCATCGCTATCGGTATCGGATCTGTAAAGCTGTACGCCATCACGAACGCCACCAACCTCTTATACAGCTCAAAGTCGCTCGCTTTTGAACTACAATTATATTTTCCTTGGTCAAAATTAAGGGCTTTGGCCTTTTGGGGCACAAATTGCCAATGCGAGAAGAGAACCTTCGACGCACCTAAAATGCTCCGGATATTTCTTTATGAATGGCTCGACGACATCATTGTACTCTCGCTGCATTTTTTCGAGATCCTTCTCGACAGATGGGATGAGACCAGTCCCAGATAGTTCTTTAAGCATTTCATCCCTTGTAAATCAATAGCCAAATGTCACAACGAGCCTGACAAGGAGATTCCCACAAGCATCTCAAATTACTTAAATTAAGAAGAGCACTTAATTTTGACATAACGACCTGACAAATTTCGCCTTTATTATAATTGTATTAGTAAGCAACAACTGATTCATTTTTCAATGGCAGACAAAAGGAATCAGCACATCAACAATAGCGATACCATCAGATAAAGGGTTTGGAATAGAATAATGCGAAATTAACAGCAAATTTCCTGAAGCAAGTGAATAAAAATGAAGCCATATGAGGCGAGCATGTTATAGTCTACACTGCAAAAAATGTTAACACGTAACAATGTAACATTTATTTTACCCTTAAGAAAACGTCCGAGTTTTATGTTTGAAACCCAAAAATAACACCTTTGAAATAGCCAAAAGGTTTAACTGTCACCAATCATTTTTATTAACTTGAAAAAGAAACCATTCAGATGAAATTTTGCAATGTTAATCGTTCCAAATTTTAGTGATTTCGATATGAATATCAGTTTCATAAATCCTGCCCAATGTCTTGTTGCATAAAATCCCAAGATATATCTTGATAAAAATGTTTTTCAATGAAACTCGAAAAATACCACTTATTTGACTTTTAAGATGAGTGGGAATCCCACTGACCTAAATTGGTATTAAAAAAATAAAGCATTCTCCAAAATGTACCTTTTCCAAAACATGGGATGATCCAATTGCGAATAGTCAGGTACAATATCCAAATAGGGGCGCCAAGCCGATTTCGGATCCAGGTATTCGTGCAGCAAAGTGACGAGCAAGGGTACCCAACCACTGTCGTTTTTAAGGTCTTTCATTTCTGGAAAAGAACAATCCAATCTTCAGTGGCTTCCTCGTTAAAGTTCTCTTGATTTACTGCACATTTTGAATTACCTTTGGTAACAGAGGCATCTTTGATGCCGTTGTTTTCCTGCCATAGAATGGCGCTTCGAGGAATTTCGAGCAGGCATTCGCCCTCATCGACGTCGCACTTGGCAACCAGCCCGTACTGAGCGCAAGAGCCCAGTCTAGATATTTCCACCTGGAATAAAGAAATCAAGCTTGAAATGCGATTTCGAGTAAAACGTAAAACCGGTCGAAGACGTTTGGAAGCATGCTAGGTCGGCCATTTCGGAAGGATACACCTGGAAATGGTTAGGCTCTAGTCACAAACAACCGCCATGTGGCGAGCAACATACCTTTTCGGACAGTTTAATATTTCGTCTTTCGAGCCAGTCCAAAAACGCCAGCAGATTCGCATCATTTTCAGCGAAATTTTCGTTTTCGGAATTTGTCAATTTCGAACGTTTGGCGTCAGAAGCCATTTTCGAATGAGAGATAGAACGCCGTCACGCAGTGTGGCCGAATAACAGATAAAAAATATATTCAAATTCTCCCCATTCAGTGCCAAAAATGACTGATAATAATGTTCAGATTATAATTATAGGAATTTCTTAAGCCAAAACTTTAGAAATGTTATAAAAAAAAGGATTTTGGCTTATATTTCTTTACACACAAATTATGGAAGAATATTAATTAATGGACTGTATAACGTTTTAAAAAGAGCACAAACTTAGCCAACAATTTCACGTGAAATTTATACATAAAATATTGATGAATGGATCGCATAGGGAAACATTTACAAAAACTTTTTACAAACTAAAAAGCTCAAAGATTTTAGTGAAGGATATGCCATTCATAGACATTTTTGAACACGTCGATCACAAATCTTTGTTTTTAATTAATACTATGTTAATTGTCATTAAAAATATTAATTAATGGACCTCCAAACGGCAAAATAATGTTTGAAAAATTCGAAGTAGAAATAATAACTAATTTGTATGTAATTTTTGACCACTTTAAACCATTTTACCATTGAGTTGTATTTTCGCTTTTAGTGAGCCTTGGCCAGTGCACGTGCTCTGCCAGTCGAAAATCTGACAATTTTCTATTTTTTTCACTGATAGGCCTATGATATTTTTCGAGAGTATTCCCGATTAAAGGAAAAAGGCTGTAACAAAGAGAATAAGTGTCACCACAAATGAAATAGTCAAATTTCCGATTGGGAAGCTTATTTTTTAAAATTTTGAATGTGTGGCATTTATACAAAACGGGTTAAGTTCAAATTTCGCTTATTATCCTAAAACATCTACAGCGCGCCACCTAACGTTAATTATCGGTTCAGTTCAACTAAAAATTGAAAATGAAAGGTGTTTTCGAAAAGAAGGCCCACTCGGTGGGAAAATCGTGTTCTTTGGAGTGTAGACGAAAGAAATGAGAAGCCTTTATCGGTTTAGTCAGGAATTTCCTTTAAAAAAACCCTATAGGCTTTGTAAAGGTGGCAGACCCTCTTAATACTCTGCAATTATCCAAGTATTTGAAAAAAATAAAAACTTACGCTTCATTCAAAATTTAATTTTGTAATTGTTTACATATTTAAACGACTAATTTCACAATAAATAATAACAATAAACATACCTCGCAATTGCGCAGAAAAGTGCACTCAGACAATAATTAATCAAATTTCACTATTTCGTTTTGGACTAAAAGAAACGTTAAATGTCCGTAGATATGTCCAATTTACAATCTCAAGCACTGAAGTAAGGAGGAGGCATCCTTTGTTAGAGGCCTAACATGGCAGCCACGTTTGAATTTTCTCGGATGGATTAAAAGCCTTCGACGTTGAATTTTTTTTAAACTTAAACATCATCACTGCGGATTTCCCGACGACTACCGGCAGCGGTAGCGGTGCACGTACGCGCAGTAGGCGATGAAAAGCGCCAGGATGACGTATCCCAGGCCGAAAACGATGAGCCAAAACATGGGGGTGCGAATCACAATTTTGAACTCTTGGAAGCTTGCCCACAGCATCGCACGAATTTGCAGCCATAATTCCCACCAGCTCATACGCCGCTGAGTGGTTGCACATCCTTTGCTGATGTTGATGCTGGCGCACACGTTGTCTCCGTACTTGGTTCTTCTTGTTCTGGACGCCGTCTTCTTCTTGGTGATCTTCACTCGATGCTCGGGTCCTCCGTTCAGGGTGGCTCCGATGGAAATCACGGCCACTCCGGCGCTGGTGGACCGCTGGCTCTCCATCGGCGAACTGCAATCCTCTTGCACGTATTCGCCCCCATTTTCTTCGTAATTTATAATTTCACAATCGTCGGTCGTCGAAAGGATTGCCGTCGAAACAGGCGGCATTCGCTCGCTTCTGCTCGTTCGGCTGTTTTTCGTCATTTTTCTTCGAGAAATTAGGAGAAAAAGCACGCTTAATTCCGGCTGGGCTCGACTAAGACTTAAGTCTACTTGACTGAGATGAAATACTCACCCGTCGGACCAGAAATCCGCAGCAAATAATCAGGAATCGAAATGAATCGGAAATTTTTTTTCGGAACGGTTTCGCAATTCGAATTTGAAAAATTTAAAGGAAGCGCGCGAAGAGAGAAAGCGCCACCTAGGGTGCCGCAAACGTACGGCGCTCCGTATATTTCACTATGTATCCTGACTATACAAATTCCTTTATATTTTTTAATATTTTACGAAACTTTTTAACTACAGTGATCATCATAGATGATAAATCATAAATCTTGGTTTTATAAAAAAAATTGCTTTTACGTTTATAACGAATATTTTGAATATTTTTTTATGAAAATGTTAGCTAAGATCCACCACTTGTGATTGACCCCTTCTAATTAATAAAACGTTTTTTGGCAATGTTAATTAAATGACCGATTCGTAGAAAACTTTCCAAAAACATTTCAAATTTAACTTTCAATACTGACCTTTTAAAACCAGTAAAGCACACAAATTTACCTTTTAATACATTGTAATTATACAAGCATTTGAAAAAATTGAAAACTTCCGCATCGTTCAAAGTTTAATTTTTTAGTTACATGTTAAAACAATTAATTTCACAATAAATAATAACAATAAGCACACCTCGATCATGGGTCAGTTAAATACTCTCGCAATTGCGCAGAAAACTGCCACTCATGCAATAATTATAAAATTTGACTGTTTTGATTTGGACTAAAATGAACCATTATAAAACTTTTAAAAATGCATTTTTAGAACTAAAGGTATCATGACCCGCTTACCCGACTGCTTTTGGTGCCAATTTTTTTTTTTTTTTTACCAAATAAGCATTTTAAAGCACCAAACAACGAATTTGGCGAGGTGGCTCTAAGTCCATATATCCCCAGCCACATACTGAATTTCAAGAATTTGGCCAAACGTTTCTCGAATTTACCCCACGTATTTATCCAAATTATTCCTAGACTTAAACCCCAGTTCTCCGCTAAATAACAATTAATTACAAAATAAATAACACTCAAATTCCGTTCAATTTTTGCTTAAATCTTCGTAGATATGTCCAATTTACAATCTCAAGTGCTGATAAAGTATGTTTACGACAGGGTGACCGAGTAACAGATCGAGGAGTTCTAACATGGCGATCACGTTTTAATTTTCTCGGACGGATTAAAAGCCTTCGACGACGAATTTTCTCACACGCTCAACATTTCTTACTGAGGATTTCCCGGCAACGCCTCGGCGATATATATAGGTAGCGGCAGTGGTGCACGTACGCGCAGTAGACGAACATAAACGTCAGGATGACGTATCCCAGGCCGAAAACGATGAGCCAAAACTTGGGGGTGCGAATCACAATCTTAAACTTTTGGAAGCTTGTCCACAGCGTCCAACGAATTTGCAGCCATAATTCCCACCAGCTCATACGCCGCTGAGTGGTTGCACATCCTTTGCTGATGTTGATGCTGG
>JAQIXS010002693.1:0-21455 GCA_034700785.1 Rossiulus vilnensis
CTCACTTTCCATCTCCTTTTCAACATCTCCATCGTCATCTTCACCATTGATTTTATCTGTTTCAAGATGTCTTTGAGTTATGGTGACTTTCTCTTCTTGGTCTATCACCGAGTGTGATGTACGACACTGGCTCTAGTGGCCAAGTCCTTGCTTCTGTCACTGATTCCTTCTAAACTTCTTGTGTCGTTAGGAATAATGATCAAGAATTGCGTATCCTACCAGAGCTCATTTGATGGTCCTTCGGGATGAGACTGTGCTCGAGATCCACATCTTATATGGCTCACATCTGGTCTGGTACTGTCGAACAACTCGCACAGACATCTACATTTGCTGTGGAAAGGAAGTTTTGTAGATAATATGCCCAAAACACCTCTTCCGGCCAAAACCTCATTGGAAATGAGTCTTGCAGTTGTTACCTAGTCATTCCAAATCAGGGACCAGTTCTTTCTCAGCTCTGTAGGCAATCGTTATCTTGTGACCCTTGCACAGATAGCGCCAGGCTTCTCGATTAACATATTCCGTGCCATTGTCTGGCCTCAAGATCTTTAACGTTCGACTGAACTTTGTCTGCTTTGCAGCTACATAGCCCTTGATGGCTTCGAGAATTTCCTTTGTCTTGAAAAACCTCAATATCAAGATCTAAAGAATTTGTCTGTAAATGTTACGACAAAGCAACATCCAAATGATGCAATAAACATTGGTCTGCAGAGGTCACTGAAGACTAAGTTAAGGGGCCGATTTGACTTGATACTGCTCTTTGTGAAACTCTTTGAGGTCAACTTCCCTTGTATGCAAGCACTCACAATTTACAATTGTTTACTCTAACTGCCATCGACATCAAGACCTGTGACCAACTTGTACCGGGTGTCCCTGGTTGCCAACCGGAAGACTCAAACCGGAGTCAGTTAGACATTCGTTGTCCAATACTCGCAGCGCTAACTCGCTTACTCTGAATAAGTAGGTACCGTCTTTCTTGTTTAGAGGTTTGAAAACCTCAGTCCCCTCTTGGTTTAGATCGACATTTAGCTGTCAGTTGGGCAGCTAAGTGGCTTCTTGCATCAGAAGCAGATCCGCTTCTCTTTGTCAACGTTGTCCGGCTGTCGTACACCTCAGCTATCACCTCTATCGTGATGTGGTTGGCACAGGTATTCCATGGTATGACCAGTCCAGCTGTCCGACCTGGTCTTCTGAGATTCCTTGGCCGACTCCTTTCTGTTCAATAGCATCTCATTCTGGGATATAAGCCTGTCGACTACCTATTCAGTGTGAACTTCTCTGGGAGACTTGTTAGTCCATCCACAAATGAATTCGCTGTGTAGCAGCAAGTCCAAGTACGATTACACCTACAACTTCTTGATTCTGGACAGTCTAGGCTTCAGTCACATCTTTTGACTTTGGCTGGTTAATTAAGCACTCTCCAAAGGCACTTTCTGCAGAGGAGATAGAAGGGTACATACCTTATCGCCATTCTGTGAGGTTGACTGCTGTCAACAACTCAAATCCATGTTTTGTCATGGTCCTTCCTTTTCAGAAAACCACTGCAGTTGACACTTTAAAATTCCAGTGGGAAGGCAATTATCAATTGTAAGAGACATCACTCAATTGAATGCAAAGTTCTCTTCTTATGATCTGATGATAAATGCCGAGTTTCATCAGGATTGGTGTGTGATCTTTGGGTAGTGTTCTTTTTAAGAAACTGTCTGGCAAACGCAGTTAAATGTACATTGAATTGATTGATCTCTATTTTTATGCTCACAATATCCTAATCGGATACTCTTATGACTTATCAATCACCAACCCCGTCCACAAATGGACTACCAAACAATCCAGTAACATTTTTACACAACTGTTTTGCCAGTTTTCTTTCTTGCACAGTGTAATTGATTTAATAATAGAATTATTGAGCTCGCTAGTAGGCTGGGCATGAATCAGAGAAACGCACAGTACACGTACGGTGTGTGGTTTGATAAGGAATCTTCACTTTTAAAAAATACAGCCTGTCCTTATCTCCACATATTTAATAGAACACCAAACAGATTGAAACAATATGACTATATTATAAAGTTTCACTGCAAAAAACGGTAAGACTGCACGTTATGAAGGAAAGTTCACTTCTCCCTTCAAAGTGAACGTGTAATTAATTTTCTTACTGTCTTCAGCCAGCTTTGATATGAATACATTTGCACAATCATGATTAGCTATTTTATTATGCCCCAGCCATAAGCTTTAAAACCTTTTGTGTTGATGTTTCAATTACGATCTTTTCTGTCTTTTCTGTCTTCTTGCGCATTATTTGAGTTGAATTGGTTATGCTTTGTCATATGACCCATATTAGCTCGATTATTTGTGTGGATATTTGGAGTACAGATGAGGAATTGCTTTATTTGCGAATAATATATTTTATAATACTCAAGTATCCAAAAATGTAGAATGTCCAATTTTCTTTCGTTTCACAACGTATTTTGTTGTATTAGTTAAATAATAGTTTATAATAGTAAAATAGGAGAATTCAACAGCATGATGATTTATTTAGAAACCATACCGGGCTTTGCGAAGCACGTTGACTACGTTGTTTCAAAAACTTCAGTCGCCACCCTACAAATCTTTAAAGCAGGATTGTGAGGTGATAAACACAGACGCAGGTCTTGAAAAATATTTCAAGCTGAAAAAGATTGAGGTAAGTTGCATAGTTATTGTATGTATATCTTCCGTAGACTCGCCCACATGGTTCAATATTATAATTTAGTTTTTGTATGTTACTATCGTATGCATGCCTTTTTCACGAAATTGTCTGAATATGTTTTTGGAAATAATTTCAAATAATGGGGGTTAAATTACAGTGCCCAATTTTGGGTCCAAAGAAACGTTTGCCTGATAAAATCCGATAACTACACTATAGCTATGCGATAATATAGTGTATATTATTTTAATGGTGCCTTATATTTACAACAGTTGTTTAGTACGGATAAATAATATAAATGAATAACAAGTAATAATAAAATACAAACTAAACACCTAGTAGAAGAGAAGACTGAACATATAGCATATCTTTGATAGTAAATATTTGAATACCTCATTGTAATTAGAGGCATTTCTGCTTCAAATAATTGCAATAATTGCTAATTATTTTTTACAATTAGTGGTCGTCCACTCGGGTCTGCATTTTTTTAAATGCTAAAGTGTATTTATATTAAATTAAAAATATTTGCAAAAATAACACACCAGGCATACGTCCTTCTGAAATGGGTGTTTCCATTTTATAAATGAACATGGCATTTTCAGATCTTAAAAATAATGCAGACCCTAGTGGACAACCACATCTAAATAGGAAAAAAATAAATGTAGCAATTATAACAAATATTTGAAACGAAAATGTATGAGTATTTGTTTGCGTGGTTGGCTTGCTTTCGGGTCAGGCTTTAAGTTTTTTTTTGCGTTTAGGTACTGTATGCTTGACGAGAACTTAGTCGCAGATTATTTGTTTGTGTTACTTGTTAACTGGAGTTTTTTTCTCCAAAATGTCAGAAGTCTTTTAACCCCTGCAGGTCTGCATGTACATGTATATTGTAAATGCACTCGTTATGGTAATTCTTCAATTTAATTTGAAGGTCTTAACTAATTTTTTCATTATGCTAAGAACACGATTGAAACCGAGATCCAAGAGGCATTTCTCCGCTTTATGGCATCAATTTTGAAGGGATTTCGAGTGTGTCTCAGGCCACTGATGAGGGCGCCTACCATTGGTTCAACGGATCCCAATGCACTCTTTGACATTCACGGTAATTTTGTATTATTTGTTAATGTGTTATCATACGCTATATTTATATCGCATTAACTTTTGGCAATTCGTGTCCTCTTAATGAAACCTTTGAAGATGGGCATCGTGGTTGCGTAACTTGTTTTTCAAGTTATTTTGATGTTCTTTTTTAAATAAACGGAACATTTTCGAATTATAAAAATAGCTTAGATCCTCATGAAATCTTTCTAAGCAAGTTCTGTATAGAATTTAAAAAAATTCTCAAAAATTTAAAAAAAAATTGGCAAAATTTGAAACGGATGCTGTTTCTACTCCATCTCTGGTCTGAGTTTAGTTTCTTTATGTTTCAGGGTTCCTCAAGAGCCGTGACAAAGCATTTCACCGCTTCTACAACCATTTGATGAAAACACAGATGTTTACGCGCTTTATTGAGGAACGGTCTTTTGTTACCGACAAAGATGCGAGCCTTGCTTTCTTCGACGAATGCACCGAAAAGGTGGAGAATGGGGATGCCCGAGAAGCTCGACTTATCGAATCGTACGAATCGCATAATAGGTAATGTTTAGAATAGATTGCTATCAATTCAACATTAATTTTACAATGGCCTGGTTTTTTATTTTGGGTTTTTTGAGCGTTTAAAAAAATTGTCAATGCAATTTGTAAAACTTGATTCTTAAACATTTGAGGCATTTGTAAAGATATTTTTTTTTTATTATCTGAAGTGAAAGGACGGTGTATGTTCCATTGCCGGACGTCACTGGCTTGCCACATGGCACCAGATATTCGTACGACAAGTTTGGTGCCTTGAATCCGGCATTGTTTCATCACATGCAACGAAAGCATTTCTTATCTGTTACTGGCAGATCTTCGCCAGCACCGAGCAGCCCGATGGCCAAAAGGACGAAGCAGGAAATCCGGTCTGCCCAGAAGGTGAGCTTGCATTTCACCAGTTGCTAAGACGTACTGATGGACCAGTGTTTCTCAAAGCAACCAGTCTGCAGGAAAATTGCGAAAAGATTTTTTTCTGAATAAATCATCATTCAGCCATCGAGGAAAACCATATTTTACTATCCAGAAGCAAAGTTGCACATGCCTGATTGGAGTTTTAATAACGAATGTTTGTTACGACAACAAACTATGTCAATAAATACTGTTCTATGATTTCGTCAAATTAGCCGAGTAAAAAACCAATGTAAAAACGCCGAAAAAAATGTTAGACCTTAAAGTAGAGAAATTGGCATGAATCGAAATGTTTGAAAATTAATACAACTTCGTATCGAGCTTGGATTTTGATTTGAAGGTGAATAAATAAAAGGAAAACAACAATTTGAATTTTTTTTCATAAATTTATAATAAGATATTCACTAAATAATAAACGTTTCAAAAGTGTCAAGTGGTTTAAGCTTCTTGACGTCTCATAAGAAATGTAATTATTAAAGGAACGACGCGTTTGTAGGCAAAAATTTTTTTAAATAGAGAAAAATTTCCTTCACAAAAACTGTTCGGCGTATTCACTTTTGGCGTTTTTGTTTCAGCGTTTTTACCTAAAACCGAGTTAGGCAATTATACTGACATATCTACAATACAATGTATGACTGCAAATACCAAAATTTCTCATTCGTTAAACCTGACCCAAAAAGGTGCCCACCATACCAACAAATCACGTTACTGCTTCAAATATTATAATTGCTATTTTTTTCTCGTATGGTATTGTTCGACCACCAGGGTCTAAGTTATTTTTATACCTCAAAATTTATATATACAAAATTAAGGACATTTGGAAAACTTAACCGTTATGCAAACTCCGATGTCCATTTGCAGAGGTTGAATTTTTTTTTGAACCAACGGACCATGTTCAAATTATAAAAATAACTCGGACCCTAGTGGACGGGGAAATAAATTTAGCAATTATAATAAGTAGTTGAAGCAAAAATATTTTGTTTTGCATAGTGGTATCCTTTTTGCCGGCCTTAAAATAAGAGTGACTTGGAACAATGATTTGTATTTCGTGACTAGTATAAGTTAAAAGGCTGATCGTGTCTTTGAATTTTTCAGTTGGCCCAGAAGCATTCGAAGGATCCAAGAGAATGGGGAAAGTGAGTGTTATTTGTATGATTTTGTAAAGCAAAGGGGAAAAAATTACAAATTAAACGCTGTATCGTTTTTGTTTTTTGATATGAATTGCCCGCCCTGGAACAACTTAAATCTAAAATCTATTAATAGCTTGAGATTTCCTGAGATATAGGCCAAAATTCATATTATTTAATGAATTTTTCGTAAATTTTCACCTACGGCGTTCCATTAATCAATGTCCAAAAAAACGTTACTCCAATATTGAACTGGTGAAAAAGATGGCCGACTCAAGTTGAGGGCTGCTGTCGACATCATTACTGATAGCCTGTTCGTCTACCAACCTTGAGAATTGCCAGCAATTCATGAATCTTAGGGTGTAAAGGGCGTCCGGGAAGGGGTTTTCAAAAACCGTGGAAGGGGGTTCAAGAAATTAGGACGTCTGGATAGTCAACTGGAATTTCCAAATTTAACACCGAAAGCTGAAAGAACTAATATTTTGCTTTACTGCTGGCTGTGTTTATGATGGGTATCACTATCGATTCGATGCTTATGAATAAATTTGAAATAATATTATGCATTTTATTCAATGTGAAAGCGAGTATTTTTCAAATCGGGCAGGAGATGCGGAGGGAGGGGGAGAAATGATAATAAAAACCAGACCAAAGAGAGGGGATCTAAATGTCATGGAGATTCCAGGACGTCCTTTATAGATAGCCCCTTATCTCACCAATCAGGAAATGCTGATGCCTAAACGCCGTGTTATTTCAGGTGCCTAAAAAGGTATTCGTACTGCCTCTGGTTCATCCATCTGCCAGCATACATCAAAGAGACGAGGTTTAAGCGCAAGGCACTCTCGTCAGCCTTCGACATTTTAGTGCGGATGCAGTACTCGCAACTGCAGCCGTTAGACGAGGTGGGCAGATCTCGGCATTGCTTCTCTTTATTTTGTAAACTGTCCTTATATCCTAAATTATGACCTTTTTCATTGACGTCCATTTTAGGTGTGCTACCGTGTCCTAATGCAGCTGTGCGGTCAGTATGGAGAGCCTTTGCTGGCTATTAAATTGATGTCCCATATGAAGAACAGTGGAGTTCAATTAAACGCTATCACATATGGCTACTATAACAAGGTGAGAATGTAATAATAATATCCGAAAATTGTGAATCTTTGGAGGCGATCAAAAGTCCAGGAATGGGGTTTCTTGATTCTTGATCCCATTAAGATTTTTAAAAAAAGTAGTGAATAATTGTTATCTTTTTTAAACTCATTCTAAGCAATCGTGTTATCCGTAGCTCGACTTGCGACTATCGAAATTCGTATACGAAATCCAGATGTGAATTCTATAATTGCGTATTACCATAAATATCATATAAATAATATTCCATAAAAATGCTGGTATCACTTGGGTGGGAAATGGGAATACGTACTGTGTGTTACAATTGCAATAGAAATTATAGCTTATTCGTTTGTTACGGTTGTTACGGTGTGCCCAAAAATCACTGTTGCTACATTCCTGAAGGTCATTTCCCGTAACCGTCAAAATAATCAGGGATCGTGTTTATCGGTGGTAGGCTGTGCTGGAAAGTAAGTGGCCTTCCCAGACCATGAAAACGGAGATGTGGAATAAGTTGCGCTACGCAGTTTTGGTTGTCGGCCGCTTTCGTCACAGCATCAAGAACCGCCCCGCATCTGTGTATTCCGAGAGCGATGCAGCTAGTTCTGAGAGCGGAGTGCCGGAAGATAGTGCCCCGTACAAAGATGACGCCCATAAGGACAACTGCAGCGCCAGTGACAGAGGGAGTGCTGGTAAGTGGAAACTGGGTGATTGTATCAAAGCTTGACCAAAAAGCACCAGTTTTTTGAAAGTCATGGAGAAGTCATGAAATTTGGAGTACCAAAACCAGTCGCCCCCCTGTTGTACCTGCTGTGATGTGGGTAAATTCATGGTTTTTAACTCCCTGCAGGTGGACATTCTGATATCGGTTATAACTCTTTGAACCTGGACGACACGCAGAAAAGCTCATCGAGCATTAATTCGGCTCCTCAAATGGCGAATGACTCGACTGACTCGGAAAAAGTGGACAGACCGGCCGAAGCCTTGCAAGCAGCCAATAATGGCACGCTACCAAATTTGAACAGGAAGCCATTAAAGGAAGATAGTACGTATTTCATTATTGCACGTAGAAGTAGTTTTATGTGCAAGTCCCGTATTTGCTGTCGGAATCGGTCATGCTTCAATTGCTTGTGATTTGTTGTAAATTTCACTCATTCAAGCTGCACATTATATCATTGAATGTGTTTTGAATTGTGTCCAATATATTCCTTCTTACTCGTAATACGTCAATTGTTGGTCTTAATTTGCATTTTTGTTTCTTTTTAAGACAGTAGAAAATCTGCGAGGAGCTTGAAGTATGACAACATAGATTTTACGGAGAGTAATAAATTTCGATCGCGAACTGGGAGCATATTTTGCGATTCGGCGTGCATGGCAAACCTTAATTCTTTAAATGCAATAAGGGGAAGTACAGCAGGTAAGTCAATTAAAATATTTAATCTTGAAATATTTATTAAATGATATAATTGAACGGTATATTTGTAATTTCTATCGAGAAGTATGAACCTAGCTATTTCGCTTAGAAACCGCTTTTAATTTATCTTTTAAAGAATGCCTCACGGCGCATGCTACAACCATGGGTTATTTTTAGAAGAAAAAAAAAATATGCTGATAAAAAGAAAAGGGATAGTTGTTTTGGTTGGGAAAAAATACCATGTTGAAGTGGCTTTACTTTTCTTAAAAACATGGCTAACGTGCCATGACTTATATTCAAAGCTAGTTTTCAAGAAATGTGTCCTACATCATTTCTTTCTTTAACTGACTGGGAAATCTGGGAAAGTCAAGGGAATTTTGAAAATTGTTTGAAAAGTCAGGGGATTTCATTAGTTTGAATCATTGGCCTAATCAGAAGGCAGCAATCCATAATTTTTTGCCTACGGTGTTCTTTTAATTATTGATATAAGCAAAATGTTTGCAGAAATTTATTCCAAAAACTATGATTTCTGGTATTTTTCATAAATTTTGCCTACGGCGTTCCATTTCTTACCAAAATTTTGTATGTCAAAATCTATTATTTGTAATTCGGTTTTAAATTTTGTTTGTTTGCGGCGTTTCAATACATGTCCTTGATATTCCTAAACATTTTTTCCCAGAGAAATATAGGCCATTTTCTGTAATTTGTGATAAATGTTTCGAAACGTTTCCCCTTGAAAGAAGCAAATCAAGCAAGTGTCATTCTAGTTAACTGATGAAAATTATATATAAATATATATGTACATTATATTCAAAGGCAGGTTCTTTTCACTTATTTTTTGTCTACGGGAAACCATTCAGGTCAGTGAAAAATAACCTTTTTAACCTGAGAAAGTCATAGCATTCTATTTGACTGAAATCTGTGGCAACTCTTTATGAATATATGCCTCGACCTGGCACTCCCCATGTATATATGTGTGTATGTATGACGTCACTTCCGTTACACAACAGACATAATAGCCCAAACTACTCCCATAATACCAAAATGGCATACATAGTTCTACGTGAAAAAATGCCCGCTACTGCTTACCAACTAGTTTTCTCCGAGATGTTTATTTCCTTTCAAGTTCAAATCCAGGCCGCAGTCTTGCCTGATGTTAACGGTGATCTTTATTTTCCCAGTGAATAGTTCTGCCGGATTGCTCATCCCATCGCAGTCCATGTACGTGGATGACGTATTCATCGCCGACGACGACCATGATGCAGTCCAGGTGAGGTCTACTCGAAGGAAGAAATGCAGCTCGGCTTACGAGGACTCCAGCGGCAGCGGTGGACACACGCACCCCACAAGCACCGCGAAGCAGCGGCACTCTTCTCCGGGTCAGCCCTCCCAAAGCGCACAGGATCCCGGGGTCAGCAACGAGCTGCTGCACTCGTGTTCCTATGGCAGCGATGCCCGCATCCTGTCCCATCTGAGCAAAGACAGCATAGAGGAGCTGGATGCCTCGCTTTCCATGCGGCTCGCGAGCCCCGAGATGAGTTTTGAGGATTCCGTCAAGCCCTCGAACTCTGACAGCGACATATGCGGATCTTCGTCATCGGAGAAGGGTGCCGCGTTGACGCACCCGGGAAAGCGGTCACCGAACATAGACGTCAAGCGGGACTCCACCACGTCACCGACCCTGACTCCCGTCACCCAGAACGACCCGCTCGGAGTGTTCTCAACAAGCTCCCCGCTCTCGAGGATGGCTGACAGCAGCAGTGCTACCATAACGCTTTCGTCTTCTCTGGAGCAGGCCAACAACATCCCAGCCAAGAAGAATCTCAGCTCTGAACTTTTCCGGAACGAGCCGAAGCGCCGCACAATCACCATGGGTCGGTCGAGAAAGGGAAGCTATTTAGTGAGTGGGGACAGCGGAGCTTCGGTTCCCCGCAGCTCGACCTTCTGTGACAGTCCCCGGCACCAGGTGCACGGCATGAGTTACGGCGGATCTCTGAGCGAGGAGCCCGATGGGCTCCGCAACAGCCTCACCAGGTCCAGCACCGTCTCAGATGCAACTAGCCTGGGCGAGGACATGAAGGCCACCAGGAGCACCTCGAATATTTACAGCCAGTGGTCCATGCTGTCTTCCAAGATAAACGCCTTCACGCCCACCCGGAAGTCGGAATTGATCTCCGGGGGCCTGCAGAGCTTCAAGTCGATGGTCAACAAGCTCACGGAGATCAAGGAAACCATCTCTTCGAAAAGGTGAGACACTCGGACAAAGCGGATATCCAGTACTCAAAAAATTAGTACTACATTTTTACGTCAAATAATTGCTAATTTTTTGTTTTTCCTACGGTCCCTAGTGTCGTCCACTAGGGTTTCTGTTGTGTTTTATATTTTGAAAATGTCTCATTTATTTATTTAAAAAAAATTAAAAAATCCTTAACCAAGGCCTTCTCTGGAATGCAATCTTGCATTGCGGGTTGTATAACTGTTTTTAATAAACGGGTCATTTTGAAATTGTAAAACACAAGAGAAACTAGCGGACGAAACTGATTTGAAGCAAAAATCTGTTGAAATTTTTGACATGGTTGGCATACTTTTTTGCTCAACCTTAATCAGATATATCGTTTAATAATGCAGGGAAATTGTCATCTGGTAGAATCATTTTGTTTGCTTATTATTTTTTTAAAGATATCCCAACACAATTCCTGTAAGGAGATAAAGCGTAGCGAGAATTCCATTCTTTATTTTTTGTTTCTAATAAAAAAGTTTCTAAAGTAAGGGCTGTTCATGAAGCTTTCTGTCGAGACTTTTCTCGCCATCATGAAAAATGCCGTGAGATGCATTGATTTGAATCACACTAATTAATGTCACGTGACCTTTTTTCTCACAACAGTTTTCCCAGTACTCCCAATAAAAGTGCACACCTACCGAAACCTCACGAGATGGAAACCAAGCTCTATGAAGACAATGATGATTGTGCAGATCACATTTCAAGTCACAACAGCTCGGATCTTCTCTCAAAACTACACAAGAGCGAAAAAATTGTCGAGGAAAGCTCCGGCAGTCACAACTGGTTGCAACCATCGGGATCTCTTCCGTATGTCGGTATGAAGTCAACTACTTTTGCTAAGCATGGTTGATTCAATTCCTCTTGTTACCCTTCGGTACCAAGTGAAATTGAATTTGAAAAGATCAAAGCCTCGATAAAATCGGTTGACACCAACAAACATTTCTTGCAGGTAGTGAACCGGTCCTAAGGTCCTCCGAACATCTAGCGACAGAAAGCTACGATTTGCAACCTGAAGATGGGCCAAGGGTGACCGCCAAAACCGCTCTGGAAATTCTGATCACGTCATGTTCGCGGTGTCACTCATGTCTGGGCCTGCTGTACGACGAAGAAATTATGACGAATTGGACGCCGGAAGAATCCAACCTGAATACAAGGTAATGCGGCAGTTGAAATGACGATGTGAAATGTTTTATTCTTGAAAAAGGCGCATTATATCCAAAATCTAGAATTAGGGTTTCAGCTCTGGTTTTATATTTTAAAAAGGTGGAAAATAAATAAACGCGCCCGCCTAAAGGCTTCCCTGCAATGCAACCTCCGAAATTTTTCAAATCTGTTAATTGTTTTGTAAATGAACTATTTGTAATGTAACTATTATTTCTATTTATGAAACAATCTCCACTGGTAAAATATTTCTTCGTCCTACTATATACCTAGTTTTGAAATTTTTAACAATTAGTGGTTTAATTCCTATAAATAGTGAACAAAACGTGATTAACTCAGTTTGTTCATGAATTATTCTCTTATGTGTACTTTAATTTTGAGTAAGTTACCATGGTTTTGAAAACTTGTAATTACATAATGATCTCGTTTCTTTGGCTTAGGTGCGCATTTTGCAAGTCAAAAGTTGTGCCGGTGTTAACAGTAATTGTCAAGGTAAGGATGCCTGCTTATTTTATGCTAAAGTAAGTATGCTCTGGTTCGTTGAACTGTCAATCCCACCAATTTCTTCTTTTCCCATTTTTAACCATTGCAGGTTAACATTGTTTCCACAAGTTCAGGTCCCATTTTCTCATAAAAACCTGTTCAGAAATGCTCTCAATCTTTATTAGCTCAAGTTTTTCTGAGCAACGGTTGTTATGAGAAATAAGCCATATAATGGTGAAAGATCTAAATTTTTACTAAATACATTATGTATTGAAATTTAAGCCCCAATTAATGATATTTTAAAAAAAACTTCGTCCTCGACTTTTCTGTAATACTTAAAGGGTATCCTCTGAAAACGCCAAATGCAAAAACGCCGATTAGAAAAAAACCTGTTGAATTGCAAATTAGCCAAATTAACAAACGCCGAATGATTAAAATGCTGAATGTGAGGAAATGGAATGTTGGGACATAAATTGGAGAAATATGCACAAATCGAAATTTTTGAAAATTAATTCAACTTCGTATCGAACTTGAATTTTGATTGAAGGTAAGACAATAAAAGGAAAACATCAATTTGAATTTTTACCGTAAATTAATAAACGTTACGAAAATTTGAAGTTTTCATTAAGTTTGTTGACGCCAATTAATACTAGACTTTCGATTTAACAAAAAAATAAAACGAATATATGAATTAGAATTTTCTTGAATCTATTTCTTGCAGATGTCGTTGCAGGAGTTTTTTTCAAAATTTAAATGCAAAAACTAAATCAAAGGAACGCCGTATAAAGGCGAAATTGTATGTGAACATATTTTTTCGTTTTCGGCGTTTTATTTTATTTTATTTTTTTGGCATTGTCACCGTTCGGCAAAGTTACATTCGAAATGTTGTGTTTGGCATTTTTCCCTAAAACCTACCTAAAGCACGCGCTAGAGTTTGAATGTTATTGAAAGAGAAGTTTTTCAACTTGCGCTATCGTTTGCCTATTCAATTGATTGTTTCATGTTGTTTCTGATTAATCATTTGTGGCGTTTTGACCCATCCGTTTCTCCTTAGGATTACCGAAGTGACTCTGGTGGACACGGTCTGCTTTCTCCCGCGTTTTCTTCCGAAAGCATGCAAAGTGCCCTTTCCTTGTCTGCGCTGTCTGTCAGCCCATCCCGCAAGAGCTCCACTTGCGTGGACACACGCCACGAGCCCATATTCACCATGGAAGACAGTCCGGAAACCACCAGTGTCACGAGCAGTGTCAGCAGCCCTGTTGGCAGCCCTCAGAAGCCCCTCGGAGCCTACTTACCAGCTGAAAAATGCGAAGCCTGGGAATCTCCAATTAGCAGGAACGCTTCGCAAAGCTTGTCGCTGACCGAGCGCTCCAAGCGAGACAAGAACACCGGCAAACGACGCTCTCTAACTGCTCTGGATGGAGGAAGTTCCATCGACATCAACGAACACCAACAGGAGGAGGTGAAACTGCGCCTGTCGGATGCCCAGAACAGTAGCGTACCTTCTAGCGTGGCATCGTCCACCGTCGACATATGCCTGGAGAGCAAGTGCGGGGATGCTCCCGCAAAAGAAGCTGTGTTTGTTCCCGTGGTCACGATGAACCCCATCATTGTTCCGTACTTGTCGCCCATAATTCTTCGCAAGGAACTGGAGACGGTCCTTGAAGACGAAGGTGACAACAGCCTGGCCCAGTACGAGTTTGTCGATAGGCACCCTATCATCTTCTGGAATCTGGTAAGGCAGTAGAGCAGTTGACTATTTCCAGTTGACTATTTGGACGTCTGATTTCCTTGAACTCCCTGTCCGACAGTGTCCGGTTTTCGCAAACCCCTCTTCCCCTTTATGTCAGTCCATTTTTCAAGAGATCTGGCTTCCAGAATCTATGGTTTTGTTTTTGTGACTCGCAAACACGTATCTGGTTCAAATTTTAACAATTATTACCAATTGATCAATTTAAACGATCGTGAAATGGCTATGCTTTAGTGAGCAAGATATTATTGATTGATGTATTAAGATTACAACAAAAAATAGCATATATATATATACACATGATATGTAGGTGTCCATATATTAACATTGTGATGCTTGACCAATTTATTTAAAGCAAAGTATGTCTGCCTGCATGGCCATGTATAAAACCATATATGGCTGAATACATGACCATGTATAGAATTTTACCTGTACGGGAAAAAAGTATGGCCATATATGGAGTTATATATGCCATATCGGAGCATGTATGAGCTATATACTGTATGTCAATGTATAAGACCAAATTTAGCCATCATGCCATATGGCTATATAAATCCAATTTTGGCCAATTTCTTGTAGAACCACATGGGGAATACATAAAATAAGTCTGTATATTAACAGTATATGGTCATTTATAGATATGATTGGAGATGTATGGCCATATAGGTCTATTTGTGGCCAATTTAGGATTTAACTATGTGTGGAAAGTCATATATGTCCGCAAATACGTTTTCTGCCCGGATGTTAAGAACCTAGTTATGGCAATTAACAAAAAGCCATATGTTCTTTTAAAGATTTCCAAATAAAGCACCGTGGTGTCCAAATTCTGATTCTGACACATGTAGCTGCTTTCCAATCGTATTTAGTGCATGATGCATGTGCGTATAAAGCCTTGCCCTTGTTGTTCGTATAAAATACAAAGGGCCTGTACCAGTGCCTAATATTATATTTATTACTTTTCAGCTTTGGTATTGTAGAAGAATAAATGTCCCTACGCACCTACCCGGGCTGTGCCTGAAAGCGCTGGCTATTAACAAAAATAGGACATGTCCTAAAAGCTGGTCAATGGCCAACTCTCGTAACGTTATAATCCGCTGCATGTGGGACAACCCAAAGCTCCACGAAGAACTGGGACAACCCATGCATGTAGCATGGAATGGTAAGCACATTTGTTTGGCTTTGAACAACCAACCGCGCCTTAGCACACCTAATAAGGTGTACTATGGGATATCCCCAAGAAAAATTACAAAAACTGCAGTTTTGTTGCAAAAACTCGTACTGCATGTTTGTGCCATAAAAATGCAGTAGCCTGTTTTTAAAATTGTAAACAGTGATCATAATTACTAGTTTTAGGATAACTTTTATGATTTATCTACCAAAATTGGAAGTTGAATTTTATTTCTTGAACTGTTTTGGGAAGTGATAAAAACGAAAACGAACCTTAATATTGTGTATAACATTTTTTGGACATGCTCATGTTTTGTCTCGATCTTTTAAAGTGAGTTATGATCGTCGTATATGTAGGTTATGGAATACAGTAAAACCTGGCTACTTTGTCCACCTGCTTACATTGACCAATTTTTAGGGTTCTTTGAAAAAGCCTATGCTATTAATGTTGTTATTTTTTCGATATGTTGACCGCCTGTCTACTTTGACTCTTGAGGGTCCCTCCGCAATATAACAACTCTCCGTATATTGACCGCTGTAGGGATCGTTCTGCATAAATAGCCTTCAAGTTCGCATATTTAATTATCAAAATTTTCAAAACAAATTGTTCACGTTGCAAGATCAATATTATGTTTGCAAATAAGATTTTAATAAATTTTAATATTTGCACCATATTACGCTATACTGGTGTTTTGTTTGCTAATTAAAATTTACAGTGCAAATGTTTGAAGCTACAATATCAATAGTTAGCAACAATTAATTTTATGTACTTGTGATTTCAGCAAATGCAGAACTTAATCAATGCAATCATGTTCGTACTAAATGAACATGTGACATGTACGTAACATGACATGAACATGCAATTTTGAAATGAAAGTGATGATAATTAAGTTTGTTGTTAGGTGTTAAAATTTGAAGAAAAAAAATTCGATACATTGACCACCTGACTAAGGTGACCGATTTTGCCGGTCCTTTGGGTGGTCACTATAGCCAGGTTTCACCGTATTTCAGTCATTAGATAACGTGTGAAACGTTGCTCCACTAAATGCTGTTCTTTTTTTTAAAAATTATAGCTACTCAGTCTCCCTTGGTACAGTCTTTGATTACAGAGCCAGGGCCAATTAATAGAGGGTGAGTTTAAGGTCTGCCTTCACGATGAGCAAGACAGAGTTTGTTGCATTTAAAGAGTGACACCTTTTCTGTAATCTTTCAGAGTTATTCAGCAAATTATTTCCGGCATACAGTGCGACGACATTTCTAGTCCTTTGAAAATTATGATTTGCGAACTTCGCAAGAAGGGCAATGTCTATAGAAGTAGGCATTACAGCGTCTACCGTGACCTACTATTTTTGTGCATCTCTTATATTGGACGACATAACATGAATTTAAGTAAGTACATCACACTGATCATTGCTCGGGATTTCTGGTTTGAATATTTGAAGGGCACCAAACCATAAGGTCTTAAGCGCCACTTAAACGTGAAACTTTAAAAACACGAAAATAACTTTCAAAACTTCGCACGGTTAAGAAATTATGCCAAAAGTTTTGTTGCCCATTACTTTACTTAGCAAACCATGGTACTGCACATGTATGTAGGAATAATTGCGCTGTGTTAAAATAGGAATCAGGTGGAAAACTGCGTTAATTGTGCAGTTGATTGCAATAGTTGAAATATGTCACTAATTGCAAAAACCTACTAAAAGATCAAGAAAACCCCAATTATTTATAATTGTTGATGTCTCCTTGTCGGTATTATGGGTTATTAAGTGGGTGTCAGTTTAGGAACGTCATACGTAAACGTTCCAGGTCGAGACATATATTGTGACGGCATATATCACCATACTGTATATGCACATATATGGTAAGGGTGCTAGGTCAAGGCATGTAAATATATGTATATGACGTCATATCCCGGTGGATAACATATATTATGTGGGTGCCAGGTAGACGTAAGGGGATGGTCCTGGATCGGAGAATACTGTCCCGTAAGTGTCGCACAATCCGAATCCCAACCAGACTTAGACGTAATCCTACGCTAAATATTGCTCATGGAAATTTTCTTACTTGCTTACGGCTTTCTAAGTACTTTTCTTTAGTGAACTGTAAGGAAAATCTATAATGGGTGATTAATTTTGTGAACATTTTCGCCCTTGGTGTTCCTTTAATTAATGGACATTTCCACCAAGAAAATTGTTAGGCCAAAATGTACATCATCAAATGATGATGATGGTTGCTTTTTTGACCACTTTACTGGAAATATCCTTTGGGTGCAAATATCGAAGAGAATCAATGAAAAGGTGTTTATTTTTGGTCATGGGAAAATCTGGAAAGTCGAGGAATTCTAATCGCATTTTGTGTCTTTACAGTTTCGTTCGACCAGGAGTACCGTCGGGCTTTCCGTCAACTCACACCCAGCCAGCGGCACGTGTTGCATAGGTACGATTACCCTCCTGCCGACGGAGCCATCTATTGCCGGCAGTTTTTCGGGCGTTTGGAATTGTAATGTTGACGTGGCAGTGTGCTTTTCCTCAGTTTGGTGTGCGTTGTCAGTGCCAAAAGAGTGGACGCTGCTTAATTTGTGGTGTTGATCCGGCAGCGTTGGGCTTGCCGAGCGAATCGTGTGCTTTTTAAATCGCTCGAAACCAAGCCGAGTGTGAATTCGATGTTCCGTACTTAGCGACAGTTAAGTCTATTGTTAACACGAACTTGAGACTGAAATGTTGACGCGTGTAGGTGGATGTCCGCTGCAGGGACATCCAGGGTCAAAGAAACATTCCGAAGAACCGAGGCAATCTCTGTTCTGTTTTGCACATGAACGTTTTTGCTCAAATTTGTTACCTTTGATTTGCTTAGGCCGTTTAGGGGTGGAGTCGCCCGGCTCTTTCATGTGCGGAACAAAGTTTGGACAAAATTCTTACCCAGTCAATAATTGAAGGCAGGTCGTAACCAGTCTCTGGCGTAATCTTGGTGGATTTAAAACCGGTTTTTTGATGTTTTCTTTCGTTGTTCTGCTTTGTATAATTCGACTAACATTTAAGTTTTTTCATTCATCAACAGGAGAATTTTGCGAGACACGTGCTCTACTGAGATGTAAATACACTGAATTCTATTTTATTTGCGTAGGACAGTGCCAATGAAACAGAATTTTACAAAAAAAAAAAAAAATGCAACAGAAAATCTTCCACCTTCAGTATATTTATTGGGTTTGGAATATTCAGGAGGATATTTCCAGCTGCTTTTATCTGTTGCAAGATTGTCCGCTTTGCGGAAACTGTCAGGACGTCTTCTTTTCTGAGAGAAATGTTGAACAATCATATAACAATGAGTGAAATTCTCAAAATATTAAGCTACTCATTAACTTTCCTTAGTTTCATCGAAATGTTGTTTTTTATTTCAGTCACATTTTTACTATGTTGGACAGATTTTCTGTTGGGTTTCTCGTGAATTTTGCATCATAAGACAGTCCTACATGCAAATCATTAAGCTGAAAAGATTGTTTTCCTAAAATATAAACCTTTCATTTGCTATTCAACAGTTTTTTTTAGATTTCTTGCATTTGTTTTCCTAGAAAAATTCGTGTTTTTAAAAGCTGATGAACTTCAAAAACAGTGTAAGATGGAACACGTAAGAGTTGGATGTTTATTCTTTAAAAAAAATAATGTAACCCGATTCAACGTTAGACGAAATGTAAATTGAATAATAATATGTTGGATGATAAGTTTTATTATCTGCTATTTATAAATTTAGTAATGGTTTTAATTCCCATCAAAGAAGGCTTAAAGGTTATCATGAAACTAGGAATCCTTGTGATTTGATGTTACATTGGAAACTTAACATCTTCGCATTTGGTTTACACACAACGATTTAAGAATTAACCAGCATTGTACGAAAACTGGAGTCATTAGCACATATGGAATTGCACTCCTTTTTACTACGTCAGAAATCTTCTAATATCGTTTACTGAAAATTCAAAGTTTTAAAGTTTGCTGAATTGTAAAATCGTGGATTCTAATCTGGTATTACATGAAAATAAAAAGCGAAATGGTTTACTTTGATGGTGTGTTATTTCAAGCTTTTCTTGAACTTCACCTTAGTAGAAATCTTACTGGTTTAACTTTACGGACAGGACAGAAAGGTAGGGAAATGTTGCGAAAAGACACGTTTTAAAAGCGAGGTTTTAAAAAATCTAAATTAATGATGTCAAACTAGAGGAATGAATGGAAACCTTATGCCTCTGCTTTTCTTACCAGAAGAAAATAGGGTGTTTTGAACGTATTTTGGGGTTGCACTACGTGTGGCGCATACGGCATTATGGATAGTTTTTGACAAAACTGGAACTGTTTAATCAAGTTCTCGTTTCTGTTTTCGGAATTGAATGTCAATGCTATGCTAAGTCTGAAATTGTTTGAACGAAATAAAATTGGGTGTTTTCAACATTTATCAGTTTAGTGTCAATTTTTCCCCTTTCCGAAAAGTTCATTTTTTGGCACTGGATACGGTACGGTTCAGCATATACAGTCAGCAAAAAATATATTTGCATACCCTAACGTTTTTCAACTTTTGCGAAATAAAATAAGTGTTCTTGTTGAGAACCTTTTTATCATGTAATTTTAATGCATTTATTTGCATATATTAAAAACCTTGAAAATAATAAATAACATATAATCCTTGATAATCTGTGCTGTATGCTTTGGGTCATTGTCTTGCTGAAATTGAAAGCTATCACACATATCTGATCCCTACTCACCTAGTTGGCTGGGAGATTGCCCGAAGCCAACGGGGGATCGGATGCAGACCGATCTGCGTCTTCGGTCGGATGGGTCAGACCTCGAGTGGCCGATCGGGTGTTGCGTTAGGTGTCGCGTTCGCGTACTCAGACAAGTGATATCAATGGCACAGAGAACTTCATTCAATAGAAAATACAAACAACCGCTTGCTAGCATGCAGGGCTGCAGCCTTGTGTGATGGGTCAGCTCTCCACTAGGGACAGGAGTGGGCCAACTTGATCTTCCCGCACACAGATACTGGGTGCTAACCTGTTGTTGTCTTCTTTCAGGCTTGGGAATGGTTTTCTCGAGGAGGTGCTGACTGCTACTTCTGTTCAGCTCCAAGACCGAGGAGCGAAGTGATCCTATCCGGGTGAGTTGTATTTTTTATATCTGCTGCACGGTGCCTTCTGGATCTTCCTTCGGTGCGTTGTCTCGTGATTCCCACGTGTGTCGCGAGACTCTTCTGGTTGGCTGGCCGAACGCTGTAGGGGCGGTGTCTCTGCGGTGTCCCTAAGAGTGAACCTGGCCACTCTAAGGTACACCACAACTGAGGGGGCGGCATTGGCTTATGCCTCTGAAAAAATTCTAAAAGAAACCTCAGTTTAAGTCTGCACCTAGACCACAAAATGGCACAGTTGACAGTTTTAGTAAAATTTAATTAAAAAATCTTTTTCCTTTTGGATTAATTAAAATTAAATGGCTCAGTATACACATGCACAACTGTTTTCTGGTATCAAACCGAACATTACCCCACCTTATTATATTTCCAAACCAGGAGAAAATACATACCTACTTTTCTGCCCAGAATATAGTTGTTCCTGCATATTCCACAATTAGATTATATCTAGTTGTTTCTGTTCGATTTTGCTCTAGATTTGAGCTAAAATTTTTCAACGATAAAATCGGCCCTTGGACCCTACCTTGGATAGTAGAGCCTCTCATTTAGAGAAACACCAAGTGGACTGAAACTGCAGAAACTCTTTTTGTTAGAATTCAAAACCTCACAGAATCCCTTACCTGGATGCCAAAAGGTGCCAAATTAGCTCTCCTAACCTTCGAAGTTAGAAGCTGTGCAGTAGTACTTATAAATTTTTAAAAGTTAGTTCTAAACAATTAACAGATGGGAGACAGCTGAGTCCGAAATTCCCGAAATAATTTAAAAACGGGCCGTTTTCTCTCCAAAAATTTGAAAATACCCAAAACATTGAAGAAATAAATGTAATATATTGTTCCTTACATTAAAATTCAAGGAATTTCTGCTAAAATAAAGCATTATTGCACTAAAAACGATAAAACACGTGTAGTAAAACATTATGGGGGCAGCCATCATAAAAAACATTAAAATTCTCGGAAGGAAACAACAAATCTAAGGCAAACGCTAAGGCGCTTTAGTAAACGGACTTCGCGCTTGTTTTGCACTGCTTTCCAGTGAAGGTCGCCGTGCGGGGCAACCCACAAATTACCGCCCACCATAAAACTTCAAAT
>JAQIXS010002694.1:0-21449 GCA_034700785.1 Rossiulus vilnensis
GAGAAGGACCGGGTCATTCACAGGTCAACATGGCGACCGCCGATGGAGAGACGAAATTTGCATTCTCAAAACTCAACAGCACAAATTATACGGAATGGGCCTGTGACGCCAAGATGCTGCTGAGAGAAAAGGGACTGCTAGAATTCATTTCTACTGAGGATCCAGAGCCAGAACCTGATTTTACACCCTCAGAAAGGAGACAATTCAAACTTAAAAGGGATCAGGCGCTAGGATTACTGTATCATACCATCCAGCCCGACATCAAATCCTTAATCAAAAATTGCGAGAATGCTTGTCAGCTGTGGGAGAAACTTCGCAGCACATACCAACCTAAGTCTGTGACACGAATGTCACAGCTCCGGAGGAATTTCTTGAACTTAGCCATCAAATCTGGGGAAGATATGGCTATCTTCATCTGCAGAGTGGACGATTCTGTTCTAGAGTGCAAAAATGCGGGGGTAAACATCCTTCCCTACGAACATGCGTTCCAGTACCTAGATCTCTTGCCATCGACATTTGATCTGGTCGTCCACAGCCTGCACCAGATTCCCTTCGAATCCCTTTTGCCCCAACGGAAGGCTGAGACTCTGATAGCAGAGTATCAGCGGATGAAGATCAAGAAAACCAACGGGAACGGCAGTGTGAGCGCTGACAACGAGGCGTTATTCACCGGCCAGGCTGGTCAAGCAATTGACAAATCTAAAGTCAAATGCTACAATTGCGGCAAGATGGGGCATTATGCACCAGATTGTCGCTCTCAGGGCAAACCTGCCCAAACCACTAACACTTCTACTTCTAGTAAGACGAAAAAGAAAAATTACAAGAAGAAGAAAGGATCTCCAGGGAATGCAGCAATGGCAGCCGAGAATAAACCGAAAAATCAAAACCAAGGGAACATCACGCACACTGCGATGCTGGCAGAGGCCATGTGCAGTGTGCAAACTACTTCAAGTAAGGACACCATTTGGTACGTCGATTCTGGAGCTTCAGATCACATCTGTTGCAACAGAAATTATTTTTCGGATTTTCGAACTGACATTCGCGAGCTTAAACTGGGTGAAGGCAAGTCTGCCGTGGCTGGAACTGGAGAGGTCCGACTAAGATATTCCTGCGAGGGACGCCTGCAGGAGTTGAAATTGACTAATGTGCTCTATGCCCCAAATTTCGACCGAAATTTGCTGAGTATGGGGTATATGGCCAATAAAGGTATCACTTTTCAAGTCGCTGATCAGTCTATGCAGATTTTCAATCCATCCCTAGGAGACCCCATCGCCATCGCGGAAAAGACACCGTCAAATCTTTACCCCATCACTGTCCAGGTGATCACGGATGACGATGCGAAATGTAAGAAATCCACCACTAACGATTCTTGCATTATTCTAGCTGGTGAGAGCTCAAGGAAAGGAGACAATTCAACCGAATTGTGGCACAGGCGTTTTGGACATTTAAATGTACCGGGACTCAAGCTGCTCAAAAGCCAAAACCTGGTAAATGGGTTAGAGAAAGTGAATTTCGATCAGGACTTCGACTGTGATGTTTGTAGGGCATGCAAAATCACTAGATCATCATCTAAGAGGGCCATCGAAATTGTGACCAAGAAACCCTTGGAACTCCTACACATGGATGTGTGGGGTCCAACCCGTGTAGCCAGCGTTTCTGGGAACCATTACGTGTTAACAGTAATTGATGACTTTTCCAGACTATGCTTCCTATTTCCAATGTCCAATAAGAGCCAGTGTATGTCCATCTTTAGAGATCTCGTCGCCAAATGGGAAAATCAACTTGAGAGCCGAGTGAAACGAGTCCGGACTGACAACGGAGGTGAATTCTGTTCGGCGGAATTCTCAGAATTTTTCAACTCCAAAGGAATCCAGCATGAGCGTACTAACGTGTACACTCCCCAAATGAGCGGTATAGCAGAAAGGTTCAACCGAACCATGGCCGAGGGAGTGCGCTCGATCCTGGCAGATTCCGGTCTACCCAAATATCTTTGGGCGGAGCTGGCAACTGCATTTGTCTACCTCCGAAACCGTTTCCCGCACTCAAAGATTGGAAATCAAACGCCTATGAGTCTTTTCTACGGAAAAACTCCCTCAGTCAGACATTTAAAAATCCTGGGATCTAAGTGCACAGTGCTGAACTCGCCAGGACAGATTAATGACAAGCTGGACCTGAAAGAGTGGGAAGGCGTCATTGTCGGTTATGCCCTCACCACCAAGGGATACCGTGTCTGGCATGCCAAGGAACGCCGAGTTTATGAAACTAGGCATGTCAAAATCACTGAAGGTGCCAGCCAATAGCATCCTCAAACCCCTAACCCAAATTCAGTCGTTCCAGGTACCAGTTCACAGGCTGTTTCCAGAACACAGGCTGAGGAGTCATTCCAGTGGGTGAGCAGCGACCTGTCTGAGCCAGATGACCAGGTTCCAGTGACGGATTCAAAC
This sequence comes from Rossiulus vilnensis, assembly GCA_034700785.1. Lineage (NCBI taxonomy): Eukaryota > Metazoa > Arthropoda > Diplopoda > Julida > Julidae > Rossiulus > Rossiulus vilnensis. The sequence continues at coordinate 2,445 of JAQIXS010002694.1, forward strand.
CAAAGAGGGGGGTCAACTCTGACTTGGCACCAATAATACTCCAGAACTAGGGGTCCTGATAAGCTTCGAAGCGTCAGGTATGTCAACAAAAAGGGAGAGGTCGTGCACAATCTTCAAGCTGCGGAAGAATTCCATGCCTCAAGAAACTTGGAGTACAACCCAAACGACCTTGACTTTAAACCCAAGGTCCAGGACAGCAATGAGGGAGCCGAAACCGGCCTTTCTCATCTAGTCAACCAACCTGTGCAATCCAGTAACTCCATAACAGCCTCCAATCTCCCCACAGCATTGTTTACGACATCTGATCCCAGCAGCTATGACGAGGCTATCAAAAGTCCAAACAGCAATGCCTGACAGGAGGCCATGGATGAAGAGATCGCCACGATGAATGCCCGTGACGTCTATGTTGTCGTACTAAGACCAGAAAGTGGTTAAGTTCTTAGTACACGCTAAGTTTTCAAAACTAAGTGGATGGTGATGGACAGGTCGTATGACATTGTGCCAGACTTGTGGTACAGGGTTACCGCCAGGTTCAAGGGATTTACTACGACGAAGTATTTTCGCCCGTCGTTAACTTCGTCATAATCAGGTTGTTCCTGTTGCTGCTGGTTGTCAGAAGAGGATGGATCGATGCACACTAAGACGTCAAGTGTGCGTACCTCTACGGCGACCTGGAGAAGACAACGTTCATCAAAGCTCCAGAGGGGTACCGCAAGCCGGCCCAAGATGATTTTGTGTAAAGACTCAAGAAATCTCTGTACGGACTTCATCAGAGTGGTAGGCAGTGGTACCACAAATTAACGGAGTAGCTGCTGTCCAACAGATTTCTCAAGATCCAGGGTCTTTCCTGCGCTTTTAGCAGGGACACCGACGTCGTGGTACTCTTTTATGTGGATGATATCATCGTCTTCGCAAAAGATCAGGCTGTGTTGCAACAAATATTAACATTGTTTAATTCGCTTTTTGATGTCTCGTACTTGGGGTTGATTAAACGCCTTTTAGGGGTAAATTTTAAGCGCACTAACAATCAGATTTGCTTGCATTAATGTGACTTTATTGACAGCCTAGTTCAGGAATACGGACTCTCACCCAACTCAATGGTGAATGTCCCAATCCAAGTGGGCATCACATTGTCCAAACCGCCGAGCTCGGACCAGGAGGACAACAATTTTCCTTATAGGTCCTTAGTAGGCAGTTTGTTGTTTCTGGCGACCAGAATAAGACCCGATATTCTTTTTTGTGTTATATTGCTGTCGCAATATAACACATCGCACGGTGTAATTCACTCCAAATGTCTCTTACAGGTCTTGCAGTACTGTATAAACACTTGGAATTATCGAATTATCCTGTCAGCTTGCCAAAATGATTCTATGCAAGCTTATACTGATGCATCCTGGGCAAGTGACAGGGATGACCGGAAGAGTTTTGGGGGTTATTTAGTGTTTCTAGGTGGCACACCACTCAGCTGGGGGTGCAAGAAACAATCCATGGTGGCCCTTAGCTCCATGGAATCAGAATACATATGGATTGTTAACTGTGCCCGTGAGGCAGAATGGTTCGCAGATGTTTTTCGAAATTTCATTCTTATCCAGGATTCAGGAAATATCTCTACTGTTTATTCAGATTCTTTGACCGCCATTCATTTCTCGAAAAACTATATAGAGACCAGTCGAACAAAACACATCAACATTAAAGTTAACTTTATCAAGGATGGGTTAGCCAAGGGAGTCTTTACACTAAAGAGCGTGAGCGGCAACCAAAATATTGCGGACATTTATACTCAACCTCAAAGTGCCCCCAATATGCAGCGTTTTTGTTCGGTTGTTTTCCATTAATTTAGTCAGGTTTTCAAGTAACTTGTTAGGTAAACCAGTTCAAACCGAAGGGGTTTTTTGTTATGTATCAGTGCGGCCCTAACTGTTTTTCCATGATGCTGTAGCTAGTGACAATTATGTTGCATGATCTCCCTTTCATATAGCTCAGTATTCTTGCGATTCTTCTTTTATTTGTATGTTTCCTTGCGTCTATATTATTGTTTTATTTGCTGGTGCGCCAATTTGAATTCCCCTGAGGCCAGCTCCAGCAGACAACGTGCAAACAGTCTGTAGACGGTGTCTGGCAAGCCCTCAGAAGGGACAATTAAGGAAACCTCCTGCAAATATAGAAGGGCTAAGAAGGTCCAATGAAGCATCAGGAAGGTGGGGTCCTGAGCATCAGACCACATTCACCCCAGCGCTAATCAGCGTGAATCAGGATGCTATAAATTCTTTGTTTTTGCGAAGTTCCTTCTCTTTCCCCGTTTCTTGCTGTAGCAGGAGGAAAGCTCGTTGCCCTTGTTTCTAAGAATTGTATGTTCTTTGTTAAAGGCCTAAGGCCTAGTTGTCTTTGATTATTAATCGAATTAAATGTTTTCTTGTATTAGAAATTTAAACAAAATAATATCTTTGAGTTCATATCTAAATGAAGAACGTTTTTAAAATAATGAAATCCCCTCAACCGAAAGGATTAACTAAGATTGAAACGGATTACTGACTTAGATAAACAACCATCCATCTGGTCAGTGTGGTAATCTCTAAGCCTGAACTTTCATCAAACATTCTTGTTTTTCAAGAGGATTACCAGGAGGAGCAACTGAAGGAAAGGGTGAAGCTAACTGTATTTCACACCGAATTTTTTATCTCTAAATTCGGTAAGAGTACCAGGATTCTCAGGACCGATTATCATCGATAGAAACGCCAAAAACTGTGAAGCCTTTCTTGATGAAAAATCAAGGCTCACATGGGCCAGAAGCTTACCCAAATCGAAAGGCCAGTCCTAGACACCAAGAATTCTAACATTTCTTTCCTCTCGACATATTTGTTCCTGTAAATATAAACGTTAATTGTCTTAACCTTGCATATGACGATAAAAGGCAATTCACAATGCAAGTAAGAACTTCTGCGCTGATACATGTACATATCATTAACGCAGCTAGTAGTAAGCCATGACTCATTTTTATTAAGATATTCATCGGTTCTGTACATATCATACTGAAAAATTCCGAATATGTGAACCTACGAATTCCTTAACACTGTCTCTTTCCGCCTCCTAACAACCCCTTCCCTCCCTCTACATATACATGTAAATTATCCCTTAATGAATAGTTAGAATTTTCTTCTTAATGAACATAGTTCAGAAAATGTCTACTAAAGTTTAAAAGAGTTTTGTATTGCATTTAACTGCAATGCTACCAGTTTTTTATAATCAGTCCGCATGGTTTGCTTCTTTTAAAAGAAACATTTTAAATATAAAGTGGTTATCTTCGCTAACAATATATGTTTATATAGAAAGGTTTAAAAGACTATAATGTAGTAAAAAATTATAAGGCTTGGCAGCAAAATTTTAAAAGTTCCGTTAATAATTTACGTTTTTAAAAATATATTTTTCAGAAATACAAATACATGCAAAATCCAATGGTAAGTCTGGAATTGATTTACACTCAATGTCGATCTAAGAGCATTAGAGTTTGCTGATTTCATGAAAAGCATATATTTTTTTTCTCATATTTAAAGACTTTCTTTCCTCTTGACATGGTTGTTCCTGTTAATATAGACGGCAATTGTCTTAACCTTGCATCTGACGATAAAAGGCAATTCGCAATGCCAGTAAGAACTTCTACACTGATACATGTACATATCATAAACGCAGCTAGTTGTAAGCAATGACTCCTTTTTAAGTTTATAATTGGTTCTGTAAATATCATACTAAAAATTCCGACTATCTGAACCAACAAATTCTTTGACACTGTCACTTCCCGCCTCCTCACTTCACTCTCCCTCCCTCTACATGTACATGTAAATGATCCCTTGATAAATAGTTGGAATTGTGTTATTAATAAACATAGTTTAGAAAATGTCTTCTTAAGTTTAAAATAGTTTTGTATTGCAATTAACTGCAATACTACCAGTCTTTCATTATCAGTCCGTATGGTTTGCTTTTTTTTAAAAAAAACATGAAATATTAAATTGTTTGCTTTGTTTACAACATGTATATTTATTAAAAGAAATTTGAAAGATCATGACAAGTTAAAAAAAATGTAAAGGCTTATCAACAAAATGATTAAAGTTTTGTTAATGAGTTTCGTTTTAAAAAATATATTTTAAATAAATACGAATACATGCAAAATTTAACGGTAAGTCTGCAACTGATTTACACTAAACGTCAATCAAAGAGCGTTAATGTTTGAGGATTTCATAAAAAGTATATATTTTTCATTTAATATTAAAAGACTTTCTTTTTTCACTTTCGACATGGTTGTTCCTGTAAATATAAATGGCAACTGTCTTAACTCTGCATCTGACGATAAAAGGCAACTCACAATGCAAGTGAGACTTAATGCACTGATACTTGTACATATCATAAACGCAGCGTGTAGTAAGATATGCCTTTTTATTTAGTTTTTGATCGGTTCTGTACATATCATACTGAAAAATTTAAAATATGTAAACCTACTAATTTCTTAACACTGTCTCTTCCCGCCTCCTCACAACCCATTCCCTTCCTCTACATGTACATGTAAATGATCACTTAATAAAAAGTTGGAATTTTCTTCTACATCAACATAGGTCAGAAAATGTCTTCTAAAGTTTGAACTAGTTTTGTATCGTATTTAACTGCAATACTACCAGTTTTTCATGATCAGTTCACATGATTTGCTTCTTTCAAAAAAAAAATTTCAAATATTAAGTTGTTTTCTTTGCTTGCAACATATATATTTATAGAGAGAATTTTAAAAGATCATGACAAAGTAAAAATATTGGTAGGCTTGGCAGAAAAATGATGAAAGTTCCGTTTTAAAAAATATAGTTTTAAGAAATACGAATACATGCAAAATCCGATTATAAGTCTGCAATTGATTTACACTTAACGTCGATCAAAGAGCGTTAGAGTTTGCAGATTTCATAAAAAGTACATATTTTTCTTTTCGTATTTAAAGGTTTTCTTCCTTCTTGACATGGTTTTCCTGTAGACATAAACAGCTATTGTCTTAACCCTGCATTTGACGATATAAGGAAACTTGCAATGCAAGTAAGAACTTCTGCACTAATACATGCACATATCATAAATGCAGCTAGTAGTTAGCAATTAATTATTTTTATTTAGTTTTGAATCGGTTCTGTACATATCATACTGGAAAATTCCAACTATCTGAACCAACGAATTACTTGACACTGTCTCTTTTCGCCTCCTTACTATACCTTGTCTTACTCAACATGTACATGTAAATGATCCCTTAATGAATAGTTGGAATTTTCTTCTTAATTAACATAGTTTAGAAAAAGTATTCTTAAGTTTTAAATAGTTTTGTATTGCATTTAACTGCAATACTACCAGTTTTTTAAAATCAGTCCACATGGTTTGCTTCTTTTAAAAGAAACCTTTTTAATATTAAGTTGTCATCTTCGCTAACAATATATGTTTATAGTGAAAGGTTTAAAATACTATAATGTAGTAAAAAATTATAAGGCTTGGCAACAAAATTTTGAAAGTTCCGTTAATAAGTTACGTTTTAAAAAATATATTTTTAAGAAATACAAATACATGCAAAATCCAATTGTAAGTCTGGAATTGATTTACACTCAATGTCGATCAAAAAGCATTAGAGTTTGCTGATTTCATGAAAAGTATATATATTTTTTCTCATATATAAAGCCTTTTTTTCCTCTTGACATAGTTGTTTCGGTTAATATAAACGGCAATTGTCTTAATATTGCATCTGACGATAAAAGGCAATTCGCAATGCCAGTAAGAACTTCTGCACTGATACATGTACATATCATAAACTCAGCTATTAGTAAGCTATGACCTATTTTTATTTACTTTTTAATCAGTTCTTTACAAATTATACTAATAAATTCTTAATATGTGAACCAACGAATTCCTTGACACTGTCTCTTCTTGCCTCCTCACTACTTTCTTGCTTCCTATACATGTTCATGTGAATGATCTCTTAATGAATAGTTGGATTTTTGTTTAAAACTTACATAGTTTATAACATGTCTTCTAAAGTTTGAAATTGTTTTGTATTGCATTTAATTGCAATACTACAAGTTTTTCATAATTAGTCCGCATGGTTTGCTAATTAAAAAAAACTTGTCAAATATTAAGTTGTTTTCTTTGCTAACAACATATATATATTTATAGAAAGAAGTTTGGACGATTATGACGTAGTAAAATAAATTGTAAGGCTTGGCAACATAATGTGGAAAGTTCCATTAATAAGTTTCGTTTTCAAAAATATAATTTTAAGAAATACAAATACATGCGAAATCCAATAATCAGTCTGCAATTGATTTACACTCTATGTCGATCAAAGAGGGTTAGTTTGCGGATTTCTTAAAAAGTATATATTTTTCTTTTTTTATTTAAAGACTTTCTTTCCTCTCGACATAGTTGTTTCTGTAGATATAAATGGCAATTGTCTTAATTCTGCATCTGACGATAAAAAACAACTTGCAATGCAAGTAAGAACTTCTGCAATGATCATAAATATGACTAGCAGTAAGCTATGACTCATTCTTATAAATTTTTAATTGGTTCTGTACATATTATACTGGAAAATTTCTACTATCTTAACGAACGAATTCCTTGACACTGTCTCTTCCCGCCTCCTTACTACTTCCGGCCTTCCTCTACATATACTTTTTAATTATCCCTAAATGAATAGTTGAAATTTTCTTTTAAATGAACATAGTTCAAAAAATGTCTTCTAAAGTTTGATAATAATTCCAGAAGACTCAGCCAAGTTTTATGTTGCGAAAAAACGTTAAACCTGGCTGAGTCTTCTGAAATTATTATCGTATTCTACCAGCCACTTGAGGAAGAAGATCGACTTTCAAGAAAATTAACGGTTCCAAAGTTTGAAATAGTTTCAAATTGCATTTAACAGCAATACTACCAGTTTTCCATAATTAGTCCGCATGTTTTGCTTTTTGTAAAAGAAACATTTTTAATATTAAGTTGTTTTCTTTGCTAACGATATGTATTAATATAGAAAGGTTTAGAAGACTATAATGTAGTTAAAAAAATTAGAAGGCTTAACAACAAAATGTTGAAAGTTTCGTTTATCAGTTTTGTATTCAAAAAGATATTTTTCAGAAATACGAATAGATGTAAAATCTAATGGTAAGTCTGCAATTAATTTACACTTAATGTTGATCAAAAAGCGTTAGAGTTTGCTGATTTTATAAAAAGTATATATTTTTCTTTTCATATTTAAAGACTTTTTTTTCCTCTCGACATGGTTGTTCCTGTAGATATAAATGGCAATTATCTTAACCCTGCATTTGACGATAAAAGGCAATTCGCAATGCAAGTAAGAACTTCTGCACTGATACATGTACATATCATAAATGCAGCTAGTAGTTAGATATGACTTTTTTATTTAGTTTTTAATCGGTTCTGTACATATCATACTGTAAAATACCGACTATCTAAACAAACGAATTCCTTGACACTGTCTCTACCTGCCTCCTTACTATACATTCCTCCTATACATGTACATGTTAATATTCCCTTTATATATAGTTGAAATTTTCTTTATAATAAACATATTTCAGAAAATTTAATCTTAAGTTTGTAATAGTTTTGTATTGCAATTAACTGCAATACTACCAGTACTTTATAATCTGTTTGCATAGTTTGCTTCTTTCAAAATAAACATTTTAAATATAAAATTGTTGTTTTCTTTGCTAACAAGATATATATTTATAGAAAAAAGTTTAAAAGATCATGACGTTGTAAAAAAATTGTTAGGCTTAGAAACAAAATGTTAAAAAATCCGTTAATAAGTTTCGTTTTTTAAAAGATATTTTAAGAGATACGTATACATGAAAAATTTCAATGGTGAGTCTGCAATTGATTTATGCTTAACGTCGATCAAAGAGCGTTAGAATGCAGATTTTATATAATGTATGTATTTTTCTTTCCATATTTGAAGACTTTCTTGCCTCTCGACATGGTTGTTCCTTTAGACATAAACAGCAATTGTCTTAACCCTGCATTTGACGATAAAAGTCAACTTGCAATGCAAGTAAGAACTTCTGCACTGATACATGTACATATAAACGCAGCTAGTAGTCAGGCATGACTAATTTTTATTTAGTTTTTAATCGGTTTTGTACATATCATACTGAAAAATTCCAACTATTTAAACCAACGAATTACTTTACACTGTTTCTTACTGCCTCCTTACTACCACCTTACTTCCTCTACATGTACATGTAAATGATTTCTTAATGAATATTTTTAATTTGTTCTTAATAAACATAGTTTAGAAAATGTTTTTTAAAGTTGGAAATAGTTTTGTATTGCATTTAACTGCAATATTACCAGTTTTTGATAATTAGTCCGCATGGTATGCTTCTTTTATAAGAAATATTTTAAATATTTAGTTGTTATCTTCGCTAACAATATATGTTCATGAAGAAAGGTTAAATATACTATAATGTAGTAAAAAATTAGAAGGCTTGACACCAAAATGTTAAAAGTTCCGTTAATAAGTTTCGTTTTTAAAAAGATATGTTTTAGAAATATAAATACATGCAAAATCCAATGGTAAGTCTGCAATTCATTTACACTCAATGTTAATCAAAGAGCGTTAGAGTTTGCTGATTTCATAAAAAGTATATTTTTTTTCATATTTATAGAAATTCTATTCTTATACATGGTTGTTCATGTAGATATAAACGGCAATTGTCTTAACCCTGCATCTGACGATAATAGGCAACTCGCAATGCAAGTAAGTACGTCTGCACTGATACATGTACATATCATAAACGCAGCTAGTAGTAAGCCATGACTCATTTCTATTAAATTTTTATCGATTCTGTACATATAATACTGGAAAATTCTGAATGTCTGAACTAACGAATTCTTTGACACTGTCTTTTCCCGCATTGTCACTACCCCCTACCTCCCTCTGCATGTACATGTAAATGATTTCTTAATAAATAGTTTAAATTTTCTTTTTTATGAACATAGTTCAAGAAATGCCTTCTTAAGTTTAAAATAATTTTATATTGCATTTAACTGCAATACTACCAGTTTTTTATAATCAGTCTGTATGGTTTTCTTTTTAACAAAACAAAATTTCAAATATAAAGTTGTTTTGTTTGCTAACAACATATGTATTTATAGAGATAAGTTTAGATCATTAAAATTTAATAAAAAAATTGAAAGGCTTGGCAACCAAATGTTGAAAGTTTCATTTAAAAGTTTTGTTTTACAACAGATATTTTTAAGAAATACGAATACATGCAAAATGAAATAGTAAGTCTGCTATTAATTTACACTCAACATCAACAAAGATCGTTAGAATTTGTCAATTTCATAAAAAGTATATATTTTTCTTTTTATATTTAAAGACTTTTTTCCCTTTCGACATGGTTGTTCCTGTAGATATAAACGGCAATTATTTTAACCCTGTAACTGACGATAAAAGGCAACTCGCAATGCAAGTAAAAACTTTTGCACTGATAAATGTACATATCATTGACGCAGCTAGTAGTAAGCCATAAGTCATTTTTATTTAGTTTTAAATCTGTTTTGTACATATCATAATTTAAAAAATTGGACTATCTAAACCAACAAATTTTTTGACACTGTTTCTTTCCGCCTTCTCACTACTCCTTCCCTTCCTCTACATGTACATGTAAATGATCCCTAAATAAATAGTTAAAATTGTTTTCTTAGAAAACATAGTTCAGAAAATGTCTTCTAAAAATTAAAATAGTTTTGTAGTGCATTTAACTGCAATACTACCAGTTTTTCATAATCAGTCCGCATGGTTTGCTTCTTTTAAAAATAACATTATAATATTGAGTTGTTTTCTTTGCTAACAACATATTTATTAATAGAAAAATGTTTGAAAGGTCATGACGTATTAAAAAAATTATAAAACTTGGCAACATAATGTTAAAAGTTTCAGAAATAAGTTTCGTTTATAAAAAGATATTTTTAAGAAATACGAAGACATGCAAAATTCAATCTTAAGTCTGCAATAATTTTACACTCAACGTCAATCAAAGAGCGTTACAGTTTGAGGATTTCATAAAAAGTATATATTTTTCATTTTATATTTGAAGACTTTCTTTCCTCTCAACATGGTTGTTCGTGTAGATATAAACAGCAATTGTCTTATCTTTGCATCTGATGATAAAAGGCAACTTATAATGCAAGTGGGACATTTTGCAATGATACTTGTACATATCATTAACGCAGCTTGTAGTATGTTATGACTCATTTTTATTTAGTTTTTAATCGGTTCTGTACATATCATACTGGAAATTTTCCGACTATCTTAACCTACATATTCCTTTTCACTGTATTTTCTTGCCTCCTCACTACTCCCTTCTTCCTCTATATGTACATGTAAATAATCCCTTAATAAATTTGTGAAATTTTTTTCTTAATAAACGTAGTTCAGAAAATGTCTTCTTAAGTTTAAAATGATTTTGTATTGCATTTAACTGCAATGCTACCAGTTTTCCATAATAAGTCCGCATGGTTTGCTTCTTTCAAAAGAAACATTTGAAATATTTGGTCGTTTTCTTTGCTAACAACATATTTATTTATAAAAAGAAGTTTACAAGTTCATGATGTAGTAAAAAAATTAGAAGGCTTGGCAACAAAATGTTAAAAATTAAGTTAATAAGTGGTTTTTTCTCAAATATATTTTAAAGAAATACGAATACATGCAAAATCCAATGGTAAGTCTGCAATTGATTTACACTAAACGTCGATCAAACAGCGTTAAAGTTTGCAGATTTCCTAAGAAAAACATCTTTTTATTTTAATATATAAAGACTTTTTACCCTCTCGACATGGTTGTTCCTAAAGATATAAACGGCAATTGTCATAACCTTGCATCTGACGATAAAAGGCAACTTGCCAAGCTAGTAAGATTTTCTGCACTGATACATGTACATATCAGAAACGCAGCTAGTAGTGAGCCATGACTAATTTTTATTTAGTTTTAAAATTGGTTCTGTACATATCATGCTGGAAAATTCCGAATATGTGAACCAACGAATTTCTTGACACTGTCTCTTTCCGCCTTCTCACTACCCTTTCACTCCCTCTACATGTACATGTAAATGATCCGTTAATAAATAGATAAAATTGTTATCTTAATAAACATAGTTCAGAAAATGTCTTCTAAAGTTTAAAATAGTTTTGTATTGCAATTAACTGCAATACTACCAGTTTTTCATGATCAGTCTGAATGGTTAGCTTCTATTAAAAAAAACATTAAAATATTAAGTTGTTTTCTTTGCTAACAACATATTAACATTTAAATAAAGAAGTTTAGACGATCATGACATAGTAAAATAAATTGTAAGGCTTGGCAACATAATGTTGAAAGTTCCGTTAATAAGTTTCGTTTTCAAAAATATATTTTTAAGAAATACAAATACATGCAAAATCTAATGGTCAGTCTGCAATTGATTTACACTCTACGTCTATCAAAGAGCGTTAGAGTTTGCGAATTTCATAAAAAGCATATATTTTTTTGATATTTAAAGCCTTTCTTTCCTCTCGACATGGTTGTTTCTGCAGATATCAACAGCAATTGTCTTAACCCTGCCTCTGTCGATAAAAGGTAACTCGCCAAGCAAGTAAGATCTTCTGCACTGATACATAAACATATCATTAACGCAGCTAGTAGTAAGCCATGACTTATTTATATCGAGTTTTTAATAGGTTCTGTACATATCATACTGGAAAATGTCGACTATCTGAACTAACAAATTTCTTAACACTGTCTCTTTTTGCCTCCTCACTACTTTCTTGCTCCCTCTACATGTTCATGTAAATGATCTTTCAGTGAATAGTTGGATTTTTCTTTTGAATGAACAAAGTTTAGAACATGTCTTCTTAAGTTTTAAATAGTTTTGTATTGCATTTAACTGCAATACTACACGTTTTTTATAATCAGTCCGCATGGTTTGCTACTTTTAAAACAATTTTTTTAAATATTAAGTTGTTTTCTTTTCAGACAACATATACATTTATAAAAAAATGATTGGAAGATCATGACAAAGTGAAAAAATTAGAAGGCTTGGCAACAAAACGTTAAAAATTTCGTTAATAAGTTTCGTTTTAAAAAATATATCTTTAAAAAATACAAATACATGCAAAATATAATAGTCAGTCTGCAATTGATTTACACTCTACGTCTATCAAAGAGCGTTAGACTTAGCGAGTTTCATTAAAAGTGTATATTTTTGGTTTCATATTTGAAGACTTTCTTTCCTCTTGACATGGTTGTTCCTGTAGATATAAATGGCAATTGTCTTAACCCTGCATCTGACGATAAAAGGCAATTCGCAATGCAAGTAAGAACGTCTGCACTGATACATGTACATATCATAAACACAGCTAGTAGTAAGATATGACTTTTTTTTTAGTTTTTAATCGATTCTGCACATATCATACTGGAAAATTTCGACTATCTGAACCAACGAATTCCTAGACACTGTATCTCCTTGCCTCTTTACTACCTACGCCCTCTCTCTACATATACATGTTAATTATCTCTTAATTAATAGTTAGAATTTTCTTCTTATTGAACATAGTTTAGAAAATGTCTTCTAAAGTTGGAAATAATTTTGTATTGCATTTAACTGCAATACTACCTTGTTTTTAATAATTAGTTCACATGGTTTGCTTCTTTCAAAAGAAACATTTTAAATATTAAGTTGTTTTCTTTGCTTACAACATATATATTTATAGAGAAATGTTTGAAAGATCATGACATAGTAGAAATATTGGTATTCCTCTACATGTACATGTTAATGATCCATTAATACTTTTTTGGAATTTTTTTCTCAATGAACATAGTTCAGAAAATGTCTTCTAATGTTTAAAATAGTTTTGTATTGCATTTAACTGCAATACTACCAGTTTTTCATAATCAGTTCGAATGGTTTACTATTTCTCATAATGGAATGGATAATTGAATTTTATTATTTCACGTTCTGTGTCTGATGATGACCTGAATAAGAGGGCAAAACATCACATTAAATAATTTACTTGGCTGTGAATCTCCTGGTCTCTTATTATATTATCTACATGTAAATATTTCCTATCTGAATATTTAGAATTTTCTTTTCAATGAACATAGTTCAGAAAATGTCTTCTTAAGTTTGAAATACTTCCAGTTTTTTATAATCTGTCTGCATGGTTTGCTTATTTCAAAAGAAACATTCAAAATATCCAATTGTTGTTTTCTTTGCTAACAAGATATATATTAATAGAAAAAAGTTTAAAAGATCATGACGATGTAAAAAAATTGGAAGGCTTAGCCACAAAATGTTAAAAAATCCGTTAATAAGTTTCGTTTTCTAACAGAAATTTTTAAGAAATACGAAGACATGCAAAATCTAATTTTAAGTCTGCAATTGATTCACACTCCACATTAATCAAAGATCGTTAGAATTTGTCAATTTCATAAAAAGTATATATTTTTCTTTTCATATTTAAAGACTTTATTACCTTTTGACATGGTTGTTCCTGTAGATATAAATGGGAATTGTTTAACCCTGCATCTAACGATAATGGGCAATTTGCAAAGCAAGTAAGAACTTCTGCACTGATACATGTACATATCATTAACGCAGCTAGTAGTTAGCCATAAGTCATTTTTATTTAGTTTTTAATCTGTTCTGTACATATCATACTTTAAATTTAGACTATCTCAACCAACACATCTCTTGACACTGTCTCTTTCCGCCTTCTCACTACCCCTTACCTTCCTTTACATGTACATGTAAATGATCCCTTAATGAATAGTTGGAATTTTTTTTAAGATTATAGTTTAGAAAATGTCTATAAAGTTTTAAATAGTTTTGTATTGCATTTGACTGCAATACTACTAGTTATTTACAATCAGTCCGCATGGCTTGCTTCTTTTAGAAGAAACATTTCAAATATTTAGTTTTCTTTGCTGACAACATATATATATATATGAATAAGTTTGAAACATCATGACGTAGTAAAAAAAATTGGATAGCTTGACAACAAAATGTTAAAAGTTTCATTAATAAGTTTCGTTTTAAAAAAGATATTTTTAAGAAATACGAATACAAGCAATATTTAATGGTAAGTCTGCAATTGATTTTCACTCAACGTCGATTAAAGAGCGTAAGACTTGGCGAGTTTCATAAAAAGTGTTTATTTTCGTTTTTATATTTTAAGACTTTATTACCTTTCGACATGGTTGTTATTGTAGATATCATTAGAAATTGTCTAAGCCCTGCATCTGACGATAAAAGGCTACTCTTAATGCAAGTAAGAACTTCTGCACTGATACATGTACATATCATAAATGCCGCAAGTAGTGAGTAATCACTTATTTTTATTTAGTTCTTTAATCCGTTCTGTACATATTATACTGAAAAATTCCAACTATCAGAATCAACGACTTTCTTGACACTGTCTCTTTCCACCTCCTTACTATACACTGTCAACCTATGCATGTACATGTAAATGATCCGTTAATGAAAAGTTGCAATTTTCTTCTTAATGAACATAGTTTAAAAAAGTCTTGTTAACTTTGAAATAGTTTTGTATTGCATTTAACTGCAATCCTACCATTTTTTCATAATTAGTTTGCATGGTTTGCTTCTTACAAAAGTAACATTTCAAATATTTAATTGTTGTTTTCTTTACTAACAACATATATAGGCATAGAAAAAATTTTAAAAGATCATAAAGTTGTAAAAATATTGAAAGGCTTGGCAACAAAATGTGACGAGTTTTGTTGATAAGTTTCGTTTTCGAGAAGATATTTTTAAAAAATACCACTACATGCACAATTCAATGGTAAGTCTGCAATTGATTTACACTTAACATCGATCAAACAGCATTAGACTTATGAATTTCATAAAAAGTTTATATTATTTTTTCATATTTAAACACTTTCTTTCCTCTTGACATGGTTGTTCCTGTAAATATAAATGGCAATTAGCTTAACTTTGCATCTGACGATAATAGGCCACTCGAAATGCAAGTAAGAACTTCTGCACTCATCATAAATGCGGCTAGTAGTGAGCTATGACTTATTCTTATTCATTTATTGATTGGTTCTGTACATATCATACTGGAAAATTTCAACTATCTGAACCAACTATTTTCTTAACACTGTCTATTTCCGCCTCCTTACTACTCCCGCCCTTCCTTTACATATACATGTTAATGATCCCTTAATGAATAGTTGGAATTTTCTTTTTAATGAACATTGTTTAGAAAATATCATCTAAAGTTAAAAATAGTTTTGTATTGCATTTAACTGCCAGAATACCAGTTTTTCATAATCAGTCTGCATGGTTTGCTTCTTTTAAAAAACATTTTTGATATAAAGTTTTTTTTTTTGCTAACAACATATATATTTATAGAGAAAAGTTTGAAAGATCATGACGTAGTAAAAATATTTGAAGGCTTGGCATCGAAATGTTAAAAATTCCGTTGATAATTTTTATTTTAAAAAATATATTTTTAAGAAATACAAATACATGCAAAATCCAATGATCAGTCTGCAATTGATTTACACTCAACGTCTATCAAAGAGCGTAAGAGTTAGCGGATTTTATAAACTGTATATATTTTTCTTTTTATATTTAAAGACTTTTTTCCCTCTTGACATGGTTGTTCCTGTAGATATAAATGGCAATTGTCTTAACCCTGCATCTGACGATTAAAGGCAATTTGCAATGCAAGTAAGAACTTATGCACTGATACATGTACATATCATAAACACAGCTATTAGTAAGCAATGACTCATTTTTATTTAGTTTATAATCGGTTCTGTTTATATCATACTGTAAAATTTCGACTATCTGAACCAACGTATTCTTTGACTCTTTCTGTTTCCGCCTTGTCACTACCGCCTCCCTTCCTCTACATGTACATGTAAATGATCCCTTAATTTATAGTTGGGATTGTTATCTTGTAAACATAGTTCAGAAAATGTCTTTTAAAGTTTAAAATAGTTTTGTATTGCATTTAACTGCAATACTACTAGTTTTTTTATAATTAGTCCGCATGGTTTGCTTTTATCAAAACAACATTTCAAATATTTAGTTTATTTTGCTAACAACATATATATTAATAGAGAGAAGTTTATAAGATCATAAAGTAGTAAAAACATTAAAAGGCTTGTTAACAAAATGTTAAAAGTTTCGTTAATAAGTTTCGTTATAAAATAGATATTTTTAAGAAATACAAATACATGCTAAATCAAATGGTAAGTCTGCAATTGATTTACACTTAACATCAATCAGAGATCGTTAGAATTTGTCAATTTCATAAAAAGTATATATTTTTCTTTTCATATTTTCAAACTTTTTTCCCTTTTGACATGGTTGTTCCTGTAGATATAAGCAGTAATTGTTTTAATTCTGCATCTGACGATTAAAAGCAACTCGCAATGCCATTCAAAACGTTTGCACTCATACATGTACATATCATAAACGCAGCTAGTAGTAAGCTATTACTCATTTTTATTTAGTTTTTAATCGGTTCTGTACATATCATACTGGAAAATTTCGACTATCTGAACCAACGAATTCCTTGACACTGTCTCTTACTGCCTCCTCACCAACCCCTTGCTCCCTCTACATGTACATGTAAATGATATCTTAGTAAATAGATAAAATTGTTGTCTTAATGAACATAGTTTAGAAAATGTCTTTCAAAGTTTGAAATAGTCTTGTAATGCATTTAACTGCAATACTACCAGTTTTTTATAATTAGTCCACATGGTTTGCTTCTTACAAAAAAACATTTCAAATATTGAATTGTTTTTTCTTTGCTAACAACATATATATTTATAGAAAAAAGTTTAAAAGATCATGACGTTGTGAAAATATTGGAAGGCTTGGCAACAAAATGTTGCAAGTTTCGTTAATAAGTTTTGTTTTTGATAAGACATTTTTTAAAAATACAAATACATGCAAAATTTAATGGTAAGTCTGCAATTGATTTACACTCAACGTCGAGACAAGAGCGTTAGAGTTTGCATATTTTATAAAAAGTATGTATTTATTTCATATTTAAAGGCTTTCTTCTCTCTTGACATGGTTGTTTCTGTATATATAATAGGCAATTGTCTTAACCCTGCATCTGACAATAAAAGGCAACTCGCAATGCAAGTAAAAACTTCTGCACTGATGCATGTACATATCAAAAACGCAGCTTGTAGTAAGCCATGACTTATTTTTATTTAGTTTTGAAATTTGTTCTGTACATATCATACTAGAAAATTCCAAATATGTGAACCAACGAATTCCTTGACACTGTCTCTTCCTGCCTTTTCACTACCCTCTCCCTCATTCTACATGTACATGTAAATGATCCCTTAATAAATAGTAGCAATTTTCCTCTTGATGATCATAGTTTAGAAAATGTCTTCATAAGTTTGAAATAGTTTTGTATTTTTTGTTAATTTCTTATAGTATAAGAGATATATACATTTAAAGGTGGTTAAGTGCATTAAATTTAAACTTACTGTTTTGTTAAAATTAAAACACTATTTTTAATAGATTAGAGATAGATTAGATCTATGCTAATTTTTCGTAAATTTATTGTATTTTAAAAGATATAGGCTTTTAAAGGTCGTAAAGTGTATTAAAATAAAACTTTTAGTTTAGTTGCAATTCAAACAACATTTTCCGAAAGATTGGAGTCTTCTAAGCACAAATCTAAGTTTTTTTTTCTTAATTTCTTATAGTTGAAGAGATTTAGGCTTATAAAGGTAATGAAGTGTATTAAAATTTAACTTTTAGTTTTGTTATAATTTTAAAAAAATAATTCCAATTGATTGAAGTCTTCTTAGCACGAATCTAGGCTCATTATTTAAAAATTGCTTATAGTTTAGAAGGCATAGGCATTTCAAGGTGGTGAAGTGCATTGATATTTTTTTTAAAATTTTTGTTGTAATTTAAACAACATTTTCCAAAAAGATTCAAATCTTCTTAGCACGAATCTGGGTTTATTTCTCTAAATTTTTTATAGATAAAGAGATTTAGGCTTATATTGGTGGTGAAGTGTATTAAAATTAAACTTTAAGTTTTGTTATAATTTAAAACAAAATTTCGAAAGATTGGAGTCTTCTGAGCATGAATCTAGGCTTATTATTTTTAAATTGCTTATAGTTTAGAAGATATAGGCATTTCAAGGTGGTGAAGTTCATTAAAATAAAACTTGAAATTTTGTTGTAATTTAAACAACATTTTCCAAAAGATTGGAGTCTCCTGAGCACGAATCAGGGCTTATTTTCTCTTAATTACTTATAGTTTAGAAGATAAATGCATTTAAAGGTGGTAAAGTGCATTAAATATAAACTTCCTATTTTGTTGCAATTTTAACAACATTTTCTGAAAGATTGGAGTCTTCTTAGCACAAATATAAGCTTATTCTCTCAAATTATCTTATAGTTTAGGAGATATAGGCATTTAAAGGTGGTAAAATGCATTAAATTTAAACTTACTGTTTTGTTAAAATTAAAATAATATTTTTAATTGATTAGAGTCTTCTGAGCACGAATCTATGCTTATGTTTTGTAAATGCATTTTATTTTAAAAAATATAGGCTTTTAGAGGTGATAAAGTGTATTAAAATTTAACTTGAAGTTTAGTTGTAATTTAAACAACATTTTCTAAAAGATTGGAGCCTTCTGAGCACACTTCTGGGCTTATTTTCTTAAAATTCCTAATAGTTTATAAGATATAGGCATTAAAAGGTAGTTAAGTGCAATAAATTTAAACTCCATGTTTTGTTGCAATTTAAACACTATTTTTTAAATAATTAAAGTCGTTAGAGCACAAATCTGGGCTTATTTTCTCGAAATTTTTTATAGTTTAGACGATTAAAGCATTCAAAGGTAGTGAAGTGCAATAAATTTAAACTTTATGTTTTGTTGCAATATAAACAACATTTTCCGAAAGATTGGAGTTTCCTGAGCAC
>JAQIXS010002695.1:0-21449 GCA_034700785.1 Rossiulus vilnensis
TAACGGCCACCTCCAAATAACGGACAAAAGGTCCGGTCCCGCGAGTGTCCGGTATTCGGAGGTTTCACTGTATAATTTATACTAAATTAGTTAACGGCTATAATAAAAAGTTTATAAAATATAAAAAAAAATGAATATAATAGCTATGAAATACATCGAGATTAATACTAAAGAGATAATCTTAATAATGCCGACAATTTGGCCGAACTTCGCGAGTATTTTTAGATTCATAAATCTGTTTCTTGTGCGCGCAAACGATGAAATTTGCATAAAAATGAGTTAAAATATCGGACACACATACTTATAGAAATAAAAGTGCCTAGGGAATACCAAAGGGCCCTGACGCCAATAGATGTTTATCATGAGAATAATTACGATGCGAATCACTTGTCTAATTTTTTTATTTCATGCTTTATGCTACAATCATATTTTGCAAAGATTAGATTAAAAATGTGTGAATATTTACTTCAGGTATGCAAAAATCGAACAGTATTAACAACTCTTCAGTGATAATTAATTATCAAGTGTTCACCATTGCAAGTACTTTCAATAGGTCTTCGAAACATTTCCAAATCACAGGAACTTGAACGATTGGATATCCACGCTGGTGCTCTTCGGTTGCGTGACCGCTAGGTAGATATTTTTGATGCCGATAGGTGCGCGTTTCACAACAACTTGCACTGTTTTCCAATCCTCCTGGAAGATATCAAGCTGCACAACTGCAAAGGGCACTTTGGTAATGGCATCCTCGTAGAGACTAAGTTGAGCAGGTCCGTCATCAAGGCTGTAGAGCACTCGGTAAGTGACTTCAAACGCCACTGCATCTCTGGTTCCGAAGTTTAAAGAGTAGACTATTTCAGTGTCTCCATCCCACGCATGCGCGTAAAAGCCATCCCAATCGAAGTAATAGACCGTGGCCTTCCCGAGCTGACATTTAAAGTAGGCTCCGCTGACCAAACTGAAGGCATCGTAGGTACCAATATCGGGAAGGCTTACTTCTGTCTTTGACACATGCGTGTCCTTCACGATTCCTGCCAAGACACAAGGTCCCATGACAGCCAAGAAGGCCATGCCGCATAACGTTGCTTTAATGTTGTGCATTTTGGTTTCTGCACTGAATTTGTATCTTTATTGCGGATCGTTTGGAAGCACTTTATATACCTAGGTGGGTTGTGGAGAAAATGATGCAAGTAACATTGCGTCATAGTTTCCTCAGTTTCTGCGACGATAGATCAAAATTGATTATTTATTATTATCCACAAGTAATTAAACCTGACTGTTATCGTAATCCTGTTCAGGAGCAAAGTTTCTACAAAAGTTACACGGCTGATCAACGTGATCATTATACCTGTATCTACTGATGCACTGATAACAACGCTCCTCAAACAAGCTAAAGATTGTCACTTCTTCAAAGTATTCCAAATATACACGTATGTCTCTTTGTAAGGCGTAACCTTAAATTTAAAAACTTTAAAGATCGAACAAACAAGATGTAGATCATTCCGAAAAAAATATTAAATTTTGTTAGAATTTCAGTTTATTCCTAGAAGTATAGGTATCCATATTTTAAAGCTAAGAACGATTAATTTCACTTTTCAATGTTTTGTAAATTTTCCAATTCAGTTGCACAATGCTTTGCAAAACGCGTCTTTGAAGTGCTTTCATTGTTAGATTTTATCTTCCACATACGAAACGTACAGGGCAATTACTTGCTATTTTCTACATGTTTAAATAGAAACTTTAGAGCAACTTCAAATATAAAATTCAAATGCATACAACATCGTCAAAAACATCTTTTAAATTTGCAACATGCATGTACTTACTGTTGTATATAAAAGTCAACACGTGTTCGACTTCACATTGAACAATCTATATACAAAGGTAAATCTTGATAAAGGTTCAGCAACGTGTTAAGAGAAATCAGGAGATAATTCAATTAAGTGCTAGCAGTTAAAAGTTTCAGATTCTGACGAAGCCACTAAGCAATACAAATTGCATCATCCTTAGCACACAGGTCCTGGTTAGGCTGATTAGGCTCTACAGCATATAAATACAGACAACTAAAGTTACAAGTATCACAACTCTAGGAAGTCACTAAAGACCATTTGTGAATTAGTAAATTAAACACCAGAGCACAACATGAATCACGTGGAAACACTGCTGTGTGTCTTGGCCATCTACACGACCATTGGGCCTTGTGTAACTGAGGACAATGTCCCGCTGGCAGCAAGCCGACTCAACCGAGTTTGGCCGATCGACACCTATAACGCATTCAACTTAATTACCGGAAGCTTCTACACCTGCCAAGACGGTGTTACAACCGGATATGCAGACCCCGATGGATACTTCGCTCATTCCAGTAATGCCACTGACAGTGACATTGTCTACTCCTTGTCCTTCGATTCAGGACGACCAACCTACGTAGAGGTTACATATCGTATTCCAAACCAACAAGGACTTGTAGAGTTGAGCTTGCACTTGGATTCCGTTGACTCAACAGCCTTCGCAACTGCCAATCTCGATCCACTGGTGAAAAATTGGAGCATCATACAAATTCCTGTCAAGAAACTGCTAACTGGAACCCATTACGTTCATTTTGTGATCAAGAAATCACTTTCCTGCAACGTGGACATACAAAGGTTTCAGTTTTTTTAAACGTTGACAGTTAGCAAATTATTGGAAATGTAAATGAATGGAAGTGACGATAATGCAAACTATCCCACGCAAAATGTGAACATGCTTTATGATATATGTATACACAGAAGCTAAAAGCGTTGAATAAAATTGTTCGTGATTACCTAATGATGTGTTTATAACCAAAATGTTAATATAATCTACAAATGATCGAATGCAATACATGCTTTGCAAGCAAGCAAAGTATAACGCCTATGCAGAAAGCTGTGCTGCTAAAAATGAGCGTTAACATACTATAAAATTACGCAATTAGCTAAAATGGCAAACGTACTTCTCAAAATAAGGGGCTGTTTCTAAATTAATTTATGTTAAAGGGGTGGAATGTTTAGGTTTTCTGACAAAGTGTTCCAATGTGTTTTTCTTAACGTAACGTTACCAATTTAGTACACATTTTAGTCTTAATATAATATTTTTAAATTTGTTTCTTCGGGTATTTTAAGTATCTCATATTACAGAATATGCAATTTGACAAATAGAAACATGTACTCAACAAAATCTACATGATGAAGTTAAACCCGCTGGCCAATACGAATGAGGTGCAGGGGTACATCAAACCCAAGTTCGGGGGTCTAAGGGGTCCAGGCGTCATTTCTTAGAAGTCTTCCAACAGTGGTTTTAAAATTATCCATACTTTTAATATTGTAAAATATGAAACTCACTATTATAATAATGATTACTCTTCGAAGGAGATTTTTAAACGCGTAAAGCCTCCCACTATTTAATTGTATACTTCAAAGTTAAAAGACGTTCTTAATGTTCAACCATTCGCAGAAGTAATATTTCAAGGATTCGCATTATCACTAACCAACTCCACAGTTATCTTACCCGATAATCAGTATAGCATAAAAGCAATTGCAAATGACTAAATCGATACACAATCTAGCCAACAGGTCCATAACAGGTTTACATCTTCATTAACTAGAGGCTTCAAATTTCACCACGATGCCACAATTCAATCCATTATTTCTGTTTGTTGCAATGATCTTCGTTGCCACTGGAGCAGGCGTTGCATTGGAGATTTTGAAGAGCAAACACGAACAACACGCTGACAGGAACCCAAAGTTGCCGGACCCATCTACCTTGAATGCCTTTCAAAACAACTCTGCTGTTTACTATAAATGCCAAGTTGGGGCGCGGCCATACTTCTACGAAGACTTTGGCTATTACGTTGAGTTAGTCGACATTGAAGGCCAACTCGTGTATTCACTCGATTTCAACTCAGGAAGTGCTGTTTCTTTCGAACTGGATTGGAACTTGCATCCTTTTGGGATTTCTGAGGTCGCCGTTTATCTGGACGAAATTTCGTATGAACCTATTGCCGTTTTAGTATTGAACAATACAATTATGGAATTTGCTCAAACCAAAGTGCCTGTCAGATACGCCCCTGTTGGAATTCACAACGTTCATTTTTTAATAACAAAATACCAGTTTTTCAACCCAATTGGGTATTTGCGATCCTTTCAGTTTTTAGAAAACTAATGGTTTCGTATATCATTGCAAATGTTGAATTGTGTAAAGAATTAGTAAATTATATGTACTACTCATAAATGTTCCATTTCTTTCCATCACAGAATCATGAAGTCATAACATAATGAATTGTAGATTTATGTGTATATACTATTATATTAAAGTTTGCATTTGATAAAAGTGAAAACCTATTTATTCATACAATTTTTACCCTATTCTGGGGACTTACCTCAGCACTCGAAAGATACTTAAACGAAAGTTTAATTTTACGAAAATAATTGCACTATTCGTAAAATCAAACATTTCGCGTGCAAGAGGTGCGGTGAAACATTTGTACGAAACACGTGATAAATCATCGCCACCTAGGAGCAAATCAGGCCGTTAAGGAAAACGTGGCTCACGTGACTACAGATAGCCAATTACAGTTAAAAGAAAAGTTCCGTAATTATATTTGGATTTCGTAGATACGGAAACGAAATTATCATCTTACATTACGAGAATGCACTTTCATAACGAATGTTTATTTACATATACTTTTGTTATTTTTAAACTTTCGTTTTACTTTCTTGTGTTGCGCTAAGTCCCTATTATAACAGCGTTACTACTAAAACAGTAAATTTTCTTAAACGCTAAAACCTGTTAGCATAGTTAATTTATTTGCATATTTAAGAATGATACACTCTGCAATCTACTGCAACAGAGTAATTATTCTATTATTTTGCTTCTACAATACTTCAAAATTGGTGTTTTTTAGTTGTGACACTTTTGAAATTTATATGCGATAAATAGGCCTACATGTACGAATTACTAACAGCGTATGTATTAAACGCGTAATTGTGGACGCTTACAGAGCATACTTGTTTCGATTTTTATGTTAAAGCATATACGGGTAGCTACACTTTCATCTAAGCGAAATTAAAGGTGTATTGCCATTTTTATAAAATTGTAAAATTGGATATCAGACACAGATCTACATTAATTTTTCCCCGTTTCCAGTTTTGTATATTAAAACAATACACTACTAAAAAAAAAACTAATTTTTTGGTGATGAAATCGTGTTCTCAAGCCAGTTTTCACAGACTGTTAACATGTATTTAAATAAATATGATAAATATACAGAATGTATTTTTAAAAAATGTTGAAAGCGTGTGACATAACTAAAGAGGCATTGAGAGATTGCGAAAGTAACCTTAAAACTGGATAGTATATTTTTAGAAATCATTTATAATCTTATAGTCTATGGAATTGTTTTAAAAAAGGTTTTATCGTCATGTTTTATCGCAAAAACTGACATTATCAGAAATAAACGTTCGTATAGTGCACATGAGATGGATCTAAAGTTCCGATTTGATCTCATTTCCTCCTGTGTTTTGTAATAGATATGAGTCTTAATACACTTAAATAATAGAAGTAGTACCACAAAATTCGATTCATTGCCGTTTGGATTTATAACAACAGCACATCCATTACAATTTAAGAAAAAATGTCTCAAATCCAAATACTGATGTACGCTACTCTCATCCTTGTCGCCATTGACGCTTTGGCAGTGTCCGAAGAAAGCAGTCAGAGAATTCTTGAAACGAAAACTTCCCAGCAAAGTCTTGAGAACCTCAAGATTCCAGCCATTTTCAACGCTTTTTTTCCAGTTCAAGCCAGTCACTACGCGTGCCAAATAGGTGCTGAAACGCAATACAACGAAGACGTTGGCTTATTCGTGTTTTCGTGGGATTTGGACAGTGAACTTATGTACTATCTTGACTTTAATCAGGGAACTGCAGTCTCACTCGAGATCACGTTCCAATATTATGGGCCTAACGACTTTTATAATTCAACAGCTGAGTTGAGCGTTAACCTGAACCGCAATACCGGAATTTCGGAACCCATTGCGGTTACTCCACTCACCCCCACTTCCGGTTATGAGACTATACGAATTCCCGTCAAACCTACACCTTACGGAATCCAAGCCGTTCACCTTTTGCTGACGAAAATCAATGAGGACGCTAACCCGTTTCAGATAGATTTACTTTCATTCCAATTTTTTACCGTGCCGTAAGTCTCCGTTATGTTTTGCGGAAAATATAATTAACCAAAAAACTAACCCGTCAATGCGTGGCATTATGAATTATTTGTTTACATATAACACCACTGTCAATAAAAATTCGTAATCAATTAAAAACAAATGCCTGTTATTCGCTGCCGTTAATTTTAAAAAATATCGGTATTAAAATATCAGGTTAAAAACCTGTTCGTTACATCAGGTGCTCAACAACAGTTGATAAATTGCAACGAAAACATAAATTGATAAACATACTCTGATAAAGACAAACTATCGAAATTATATAATTCCCCTTGTAAACCAGGTAAAAATTTTTTTTCCAAATATATACATACTAAGTTGACGAAGTCTGACTTCCAAAACAAGACTTCAGAAATGTAAATTTTGGAATCATTAAAGTGGATTGAAGAAAGGCACTAGAAATTTTTCAGCATAGAGCAACATAAATATATTTCTTGGGAATACCAGCCTGCAGATGAAAGCGTAACTAAGTATTAACAATGATCCAGTGGTTTCAACGGGTTACAATGAGTTGGACATTTTTTAAGAATGTGCTTTATGGGTAATTTTCAATTAAAAGAATGGAATCGTTAAATATTCAATTTACCAATGCAATGCTATATATATTGTTCCTAATTTTTGCACTTCATTAGATGTTAGTGACCTCCCCTACGATCGATTTTCTAAATAGCTAATGAACCAACGTTTTAATACCTACTAATAATATCAGTTACATGCATGGTTACACGTAATTACTGCAAACGAGTGCTAACTGTGACCAGGAAATGTCTAACTGTTCTAGGTCGCATTGTGATGTGCCATTTTGAATGTATATGGATCAAAACATTAACAACTTAGCTAACAACTTATATGTAGTTCACAAATTCAAAGTTTGTTTTTATTCAGTAAAATGTTTTTACTTCAATATAATTCACAGATAATCAACTACGCTTATTTCTCATCGTTGAACTTTATAATCAAAATAATCAGTTCATTTAAAACTATCTAATCTCTCTGATCAGAGATTGAAAAATTAGACGTCATGGATAACATTGTGCAAGTTTCGTGATAAATAAAATAATAACAAACAAGTTGGTTTATTAACAATAAGCGATAGAACTTCAGTAGCATAATTAGCATTGGACACGATTAAATGGCAGACGCAGTTACAATTGAAGGTAAGTAACAGAATAATTAGGACAATAGAAAAAAATTACTTATCAAATTACACTGAATGCTCACTACAATTCAGACTATTGTTTTCTTATTAGAAATAAAAAACCAGTTACTAAAAATTGCTGATCCATTGGTGTTTGTCGATGACGAGAAAACATTGGATAAGTACAAATGCAACAACTGCAACCGAGTTGCAATTACATGCCTTTTGGCCAACTGCAATCATTTGTTTTATCCAGAATGCATTGTAAACATGTACAAGGCACCGTGCCCTGTATGTAAAAATGTGGACATCACAGAGGTAATGCTTTATATATTCTTTTAATGTTTGACATATGCGCAAACGCGATCTCAGCAAGTCTCCAAATATACATGTATATTGGTTATACAGAACATGTACATGTGTATTAGCAGTCGGTATTATCAACAACAGCATCATAAATATGTTAACTAAATAAATTCAGGAACTATACATTATTGGACTGCTTGGAATATATTATGTTCTTTAATATGGCTTTTAACTTAAATACGTTTGTACCGGTAATTGCTGTTTTTAATCAACTAGTTTTGAGTAAGATGCAAAAATGGTTCTAGTCCGAAATGCAGGAAATTAACATATTTCGTAACATTTAAGATGACAAGAGATACTGACTTGGAGAATGGAATCCTTGATTTGAACGTGGAATGTAAAAATAAGAAAAACGGATGTCATGAAATAATTTCATACAGTGAATGCAAGGTAAAAAAACTTTTATAAAAAAATACGAAATTCATTAGCAAGTAATGTCCTAATAACGAAAACGTGATATAAAATACAGGATCATGGCAAGAAATGCAAATTTTCTTCCAAGGCCCTTTTACCCAAAGTTTATCAAGGCAAAAATACGGATGCCAGGCTAACAGAGGTACAGTACTAATACATTGGTTATATATTTATGCTAACTTATAATCATCGAAATATATCTGCAAGAGTGATCCTACTGTACATGGTTGTAAACATGGAGATTATCGAACGTGGTTTGCTTATTATTTTGAACTATTATTAATCCTAACACATTTTACCAACTCTAAAAGAGACTTAAATTACAATAAATATTGACGAAAATACTTTCTATTAATGCGACATTGACTGTTTATCATTACGATTTTTAACTTTTATTTATTTATTAGGAAATAATAATCTAGAATTTTTTTAGGTAGAAACAGATTTGGAACAGGTGAAAGTGGCCTTAAAGGATATTCGCGATAAAAGAAAAGCGGACAGCTTTTCCCAAAAACAAGTAATTAGCCAATTAGATATCAACACCAACGAAATCAAGGAACTGAACACCATTAGACAAGAATATGACAAACTGAAAACGACAACTGACCAGATTTTAGAAAGATTACAGCAAATGGAAAGAGAAACTGAGGACTTGAAGAAAGAGCTGAGAAATACCAAGAGAATGTCGATTGATTCGCCAACCGGAAGAAAAAATTCCCTTCTTCCATACGAAGAAAGGAAATTAGCCGATGTCGATAAATTCACGGCATCCGGAGGTGAGAATGTACAGGGTGTCGTGGTTTCATGATCTCTAGATCGAAAACCAAAAGCAAAAATCTTTTACATACCGAGTTCGGTTACGATGTTGCGTTGAGGTAACTAACTGTTTCAAGTACTATACAATACTGGCACCGCGACCATATTAACTCCCAGAAATCACTGCGGCCACTCTGTAGTCTGTAAGCAGTTTTATGGGGTTGCTTTGAGCTTTCAGTTTTAGATCTACATGTAGCATATAGACCATGAAACCCTGACATTGTCGACAATAATTATGAATCACCCTGTATAACATAATATGCCTCCCTACCATATGTAAAACGTATTGTAACAAGTGATAACATTATAAAACATTTTCCCTTTAAAATATTATCGATTACAGGAAATACGTGGTGAGCAAAGATTTTCGAAATGTTATTTACAAGTTATGGACTTTAGCCTACATTTCTTTTAGACAACATTAGTTAAGGGAACGGCGTTGGCATAAATTCAAAATCCAAAATCACTAATTTCATGATACCATGTGTATTATGTGTATTTATGACTATTTCTATTCCAAATTTGATTTCAAACTATTAATTAAGGGACCATTGAAAGCAAAAATGCTTAAAAAAAATCATTACGAGAAATTTACGAGAAATTATTAAAAGCAATAACCAAAATGCACATTCTGACGGGATTCGAGAAGCACTATAAACGCTTAAATTATTTAATTATTGTAGAAATATCCTAGAAAGCATTTGTTGATTGTAATATTTTTTATTGCATTTAGGCCAATCCACAGACGCAGATGAAGAGGACCACAAATCGATTAATTTTTTGTGGCGAATACAAGGATTCAAGCAGCACTTTACAAACTTCAAAACATCCCCTGAATATATCCATTCAATCGAAAGTGAGACGCTTTACAACAAAGAATTCGGCCTTCAGTTCAAAATTCGTCTGTATTTCGATTGGCAATCTATTAGGATATACCTGCATTCTTACCAATGCAGTCCCAATTGTTGGCATGCGAGAGAATTCACTTTGATTGACCAAAGCGAACGTGCCAACAAGAAACACGTGACCATCACCGACACACCTTACTTTGGCGAAAAACCGACAAAAATAATAACCAGGGCCTGCTTTGTGACCAGACTTTTCGCGCACATTAGCCTGCTAGAGAAAAAGTACGACATATACGTGAGAAACGATTCGATTCTCATCAAATTGCGTCTTATCCCTTTGTCCGTAATTTACAAATCTGTGGCTTCGACCGACGGGATTCTTTTGTGGCACATTGATGATTATTCGGCGAAAAAACAAGACGAAGTAAATGGTTTGAGACAATTTTTACTAAGCCCACTGTTCTACACTGCGCCTCAGGGGTACGGAGTTCAAGTTCAAATATACTTGGATGGAAATGGAGATTCGAAGGGAAAGTACATCTCCATTTATGTTTATTTTGTCATGGGCGAATTTGACAATTCGCTGCCAACTCCTATCAATGGTATGATTAAGTTCTTGCTCCTGGATCAATCGGACTCAGCTTACAAACAGCATGTGTGCAGGGAAGAACAATTGAAATTCGAGGAAGGCAAACTTCATGGGATGCACAATTTCGTTTTGCAGAGTCAAGCAGAGGAGGTCAATTATTTAGAAGATGACACTCTACTTCTGAAAATTCAGATGGAAATTTACAATGATATATGATGGGGATAATCGGTTGAACTAGCTGGTTAAAGCATATTTGAGAAGGTATGGGCACGTGAAGATAACTTTCTTGATAATCATCCCTGAGATTTGCATTTGTAATTGTCATTTAAAACACGTAAATATGTGACCACTAATTGTGTACATGATGTGTCCCTAATAGTGCATGTTACACTGTTTCAATAGCGATTCTATGATTAAGGCGTGTATATTTGTCATTAAATCAAACTGTTTGATAACGAATTCATTAAATTCGTCACCTTACTATTTGAAATATTATCAGAGGTTGACGGTTGATTGGTTCATTGGTTAAGAGGTGATATCACGCCTATAAAAAACTAAACAGTCTAATTCATTGCTACAAAATTCAAACTGTAACCATGTAACCAAGTGATTCTTAGAACATAAACATCCCCCTCTAGTTTAACTATATTTGCCATAAATCATTAGATGATAATGCATACCGGTACAGTACATGCCTATATCCAGACAGAAAAAAATTGAAAAATAAATACTGATAGGCCTAATAATGCTATAAGATACTATTATAGAATTGAGTTGAAATAACATGTTATTATTTCAGTGATAGGTAATGATAGATGGTATGAACTGATATTTATCAGTGGCATCATTTATATAAAAAAAATACATGATTTTTACGAACATTGCAAACTAATGTATAAAAATAACGCTGGCAAATAATAAACTAAACTTACCCCTAACCTGTTGAAGAGCAACATATCATGAAATAAATTGAGGAATACTAATATTTATAATGATATTTGATTGTAAATATTTGCCAACGAATAGCGCTCGATTAATTGTTTATTAATTGCGTCACTGCCTCTATATTGCTAGTTTATAGCAATATTGCTCAATTCCGTAACTCAAGAATGGCTTCGAAGCTTATGCAAGAGATGATTCGGTGATAATTAAAATAAGCTTGATTCCTCTATCAGTAATGTATAAATCGGTGGCTTCGAACAACGGAACTCTTTCCTGGTTCTTCAAAAATTATTTAGCAAAAAAAAAAGAGCCTGAGGTTAATGAGATAAGACAGCTTTGGCTAAGCTCTTCATTTTATATAGATATTGCAGGGTATAGAATGGGCGTCCTTTTAAAACTGGAAGGGAGTATTAAAGCGGAAGAGAAATACATCTTATTATATATTGGATTTGTAGTAGGCGAGTTTGGCTATTCACTACCATTTCCCTTCAGTGCCATAGTGAAGGTTGTTTTTATGGATCAAACTAATTCCTCAACAAAAAACACATATGCAGGGAAATGGCAGTTCCATATCACCATTACCAAGTCAATTGCTGCGATGAGTTCGTTTTACAGAGCAAAGCAGAAGGCTACTTTTTTGAAAAACGATACCCTGTTCTTCAGAATTATTACAAATATATTGTAACTTTCACCGCCTTGTATTTAAGTGATTTATCTACTGCCTTACGGTAATAAATAAAATAAATGCTATCAAGAAAAAGACCAACTTTCAATCTAGGGGGATATTTTCATTTAATTAACTCAAATACTTATTTTAATTTGAAGGATCTCAATTATTGCACAACAGTAAAATGTAAAATGTATATTAACTAACGTCCCTATTTAACGTAGAATTAGCCAAGTAAACTGCACTCTAGTCACATATTAACCATTAAACTATCTTTTTTGCCTGAGAACATTACTTTAATCTTCTCACTTTCATAAATATGTTGTTGAAAGTATTAAGCCATGAATGGCATTTTTTTCATGACGTTAGCTCAGGCAAGGCTCCCTGAACGTCAATGAAACTGCAGTATATGCCACTGAGTTCTTCCTTAATTACTTATTGTCAATGTTAAATTCATTTTTCCTGTGCAATTGGTTGTCGGCTAGTCCTGCTAGCATTTTAATTTAAATAAAAATAAGAATGGAGCTTTCGAAAATAACTTACAGAGCTTCCAGCGCCATCTTGCGCTGAGCAAGTAACTATCATAGGGGCTAATTCCAATTTTTGTCTGGGTTTTCGTGAAAACGTTCTTTTAAGTGATCGAGGAGAACAATCTACGCCTGTGAAGGGAAGTTAACCCCTTCCCTCCCATTCAAAAAAAGTCACAAGAAATAAAACGGTAACCGCATAAAAATGCATAATGGGAGTTTAATCCTGTGCACATGTAGGCCTGCTTCAGAAAATACCATAGAGCAATCGCACGTTTTCTTAAGTCTTTTTAATTTTATTTACAAAAATAGGCTAATGCTAGTGTTTGCAAGTAAACTCCGATTTAAGAATGCTTTAAAGAGAACGTTCAGAAAATACGCTATACTCGAGGAAAACGCTGCTGTAAGTTTTCTATAGGAGATAATGCACTAAAATTTCCGTTAATTTTTTTTTCTAATATTTTTCTGAGGCACGATATATTTTCTGTACAACTTCGTGTGAATTTATAGCATTGCATTTTAAGGTTATTCTGCTACGAAACTGAAGAGGAATTTTTGTCAATTTACGTGTAGGTGCATTTAAATGTGCTTTAAATTGTTCGCAAAATGAGCCATACCGATTTTAATTTGGATAGCTACTTACTGAACAAAATGTACATGTATTTGTTATTTTATACTTTCACAGTTGAACTAGTTTCTTTGCTCGCCAGTATACATAATATGAATTTAAAATTATTTATATTAACAAGTATTGCGACTGAAACACAATCAGCACGATTTTCACGATACATGTACACAAACGCAATAATTGCAATCAGCAGAAATGGATTGCAAATGTAGGATTTTGATGAACAATTTTATGCAAAAAGTTACTTGCAAATACCATTATTTTTAATAATTGAACGTCATAGGCGAAAATTTAAAAAAAAAATTGGCTACAAATCTGGGATTTCAGTAGACAATTCTGTACAAAGGTTTCTTATAAATACAATTATTTAACATCATGGAACGTTGTAAGTGAAAATTATTTGTACAATAATTTGTTTTGAATTAAAAGAAACGCCGCACCATTCCTTGCGAATAATTTATGGTGCAGATTGCCTGGTGAACTTCAGACACTGTTAAACTGAAGTTTTCCAGATATTTTTTAAATTTTCGTTTAGAACAAAATGTACAGTTTGTTGCATTTACGTAAGGACAAGCACAAGTGTTGAATGGCATTTTAATAATGAAATCATTTGTCAAGGGATGGGATGTCATGACCCCCTTGATTCCGCCTGTTTCATTGAAACATATTTCCCTGTAAACAAGAAAATATACCTTAAAAAATCAAAGAATAAACATTACATGATCATTTGAATGTCAATGTAACATCGGTTGCTCAACACTAACAGGCAAAGGCTGGGTGGATCCAAAAAAAAATGACAGGGGGTCAAGAAATCAAGATCATGACATGTGCTAGGTCAAGATCATGCCATCAGCACTACTTGTACTTTTAATTCCAAGGGGTCAGCAGCTAGCGGACTCTTTGATCCGTCCGATTCCTGGACAATTCAAGTCCTCCTATAGTGAAAGCCGTAAAGCTTGCAGCCTACTAGTTTGTGGTGCCATCTGGCGTTTAAATCCAGGTCAGCAAACGCATAAAACGAGCGTCGATTGCACCTACTCTTGTGCTCACAGTTTGCGATCATCGTCATGGGAGTGCGTGGGGACGCGACATATTGAACGGGAAAAGAAAGGGAACTGGTGGTGCTAGCTTGGAATACTAAAAATCCGCCACATTTTGGAATACTGGTACCGATGTAGAGCGACACAGCGCCAACGTTGATAGCCACAGATAAAGGTAATTATGAGAAAATCACATTTTTAAAGAAGGGAAAATGCCTTGCAATTGCAAAGAAATCGGACGAGAACGACCGCATAGGCCTACGGCTGGTAACCGAGAACACTGCCAGTGCAGACTTGTACATTTCAGAAAATCCAAAAATCTCGATTTTGTACCTAAAACGCGGGAGCCATTTCGCTGAAAAACGAGGAAAATCCTAGCTTCAATGCCAGCAAACGATCAATATTTTGTTCAGTTTTGGAGGTCGTTGGGAGCTGCCATGGGAGGGCGCATCGGATATCGTGCCAACGTTTTGTCGGTCGGATGTGGTGTTTCTAGCGTGAAATATCGTGATAAAAGCAAGAAAAACAATGTGAAACAAGTTCCAATTAGACAGCGTGGGCGATAATGTGCTGTACAGTCTACAACACTTTCAAGACATCACTTCCGCTTTGCCAATTTGAAAAGAAAAAAAAAACACCAAAAATTTATAAAACGGAAAAAAAATTAAATTAAATATGAATGTGAATGTAAATATAAAGATGAATGGATGTACATGTATTTCAAAAAACGAAACCAAATCAAAAATAACAAAGAATGTGGCCTATGATTATTGGCCTAGCCGTGCTGCCAATTTCCCCTAGCGATGACGAGTATTCCTCATGGGACCAGCTGCAAAAATAATAACCGTAAAAGTGTTAATGTGCAGTTTTCGCTGAGCCTCAGATTAAAGCGCTGGTGCGTAATGTTAATTTCATTCCGCCATTTTGAATAGCCGAAAACGAAAACAATTAGTGCAACTGCAACAAACATGTTTTAACGCAAATAAGAAAGAGTTCACTATTTGCTGAGTTTGCTCATAGCTACATCTTGTACTGTACATCATCATAACATGTCCATGACATAACAATTCTAGTGTGTAAAGTAATTTGTACGCATTTCAAGTGCGTATTCAGAAACAGCAACTACCCATTACAGATGTACCGCATTAATAATGCAGTGGGATTATCATTAAATTACGTAACCAATGAAGCTCTGTTCTGTTTTACAACAAGATACGACTCGCACGATTCACTGCAGCACTTGTTTTAGTTATATGTATTTTCATATTCATTTCAAAGCAACACATGGGTGTAAAAATAATGTTAATTAGTTTTGCAAATGCAATTTAAAGTCTCTTAAACACATGTAAATTCACAATGTACATTCACAAAATGTGTCAGTTATATCGTGAATAATTTTGGAAATTTTACTATATAGGCTTGGCTAGTTCACACACCCCTTAATAAATTTTCCCGATCAGACTTAATACAGACACGTACTAGAAGACCCTAGTCAATAGATTCATTTATGACCCTCAAGAGTCCAGGCGCCAAATCAGTCATTTAGTAATATTTGACTCGACCAACGACGCCCCATACTGTCGATGACTCACGACATATTAAGTTCTATGGCAGTATTATTTGCATAGCATTTTTCATTAAATGTCATCCTCAATAGGGGTTTGGCCTCTCGGGGTGAGTGCAGCTGCCACACCTGCGTCCCCCAATCGCTATCTGGTACAAATATTCAAACACTGGTATCTTCGAAAGCGTTTGGAAATTGGGGCAAGATCAAGGGTTGCTTTTTACCCAGTTCCACTTTTCCATTTGTAAAGCTTTGATGCAAACTTTAGCAGGAAGATTTGCAATGTACATGTACATGTAATAGCAGATATTAACACATACAAGTACGTATATGCAGACATTTGCAAGGAGTTGTATTTTTATCAAACAATGTAAAATAAACGTCCAGTTTGAAAACCTTAACGTGCACAGCAGTATTGGGCGTATTGCATAAACATTAACTTCGACAAGAATTAAACAGCTTTTGAAGTTCAGTTTGCAGCTATTGTTGTAGTCGTGTTTAAATGTCAGAGGTCAACTATAATTAAGTTATGTCATTTCTTTTAAAAATATTGAGCAAATGGCTTTACTGTCCCATTTATTATGTCAAGATTCCTGATATTGGATTATTGTATAGTGTACATCAATGCATTATTAAGTAACACGAAGGCGATGGTACATCATCCCAAACGTTTTTAATTTTTAACCAATCAAAAATGTCTTCCTTCTCCCAAACTCATACTGGATACCAAATGAAATGAGCATTAGGTGACGCCATTCACAAAGCTTATGGATCCAGAACTGGAATAATTCCAAGTTGGCACCGCTCCTAAGAGGAGCTAAGCAGCGCAGTAAACGCACAGGGCGTGTGCCAAGGGCTGCTCGGGTTTAGAACTTAACCAAACAGGCTAAGCAGCCCGGGCCAACAGGAGCTTGAACCTAGCTGAGGCAGGAAACCACGCACGAAAGCTCCTGATGTCGCTAACCCTCCGTCCTTCCGTCTGTGCGTTTCGATACCCGAAGTTACCAGTCACGCATCTGAGTGTAACGCCTTATCTGCATATAGGAAGCAGCGCATGACGGTAGGCGACTTGGCATACAGTGGCTGAAAGTGAAAATGACACACTCACATACAACAGCTGATGCAGTTATTAGTCTAAATGTACGGAGGAAAAATAATAATTGGGAAGTGAATATTAATGGAATATGTAAAATTAATTTGGAAAAAAAACCTAGTCTATTAAACTTAATGAAATGGGCGTGGACATGGAATTTATGCACTTTTTTAAATATTATTAAATACATTATTCTCATATTCAAAATTATGTTTTCTTGTTAAATTTCGATAATTTTGCTTTGTCGAGGCAACGTGATTCTTGGCTGTGATTTCATTGGTTGACAACTTATCCTAGTATGTTATAACGATCCTTCCCAAATGCAGTGTAAGTTCGATTATTTGAGGTAGTCGGGACTGCGACTATCTGGGATAATCTAAACCCTTGGATAATCGAAAGTATAGTCTAGTTAACAATAGATACAACTGCATTTTGTACAATAATGACGTTTTAATACATAGTAATAACTGATCCTCTGATAACCCAGCTTCCATCATAGTGAATCGTGGGATATGTATGGGATTTTATAATCATACTGCACAATGGGTGTATGTATTATTTCAAGCAGTGCCTAGTGGGGTGTGTATTCCGAAACTTTATTGTAGTTCTGTTTAAGAAACAGGCCATGTCATTTGGGTCATGCAACCAAATGTATTGTCCACAAAACTATGGAAGTCATAACATTAAATATGGTTAACTTTAAAGTGGCCAGCTTTTAAACAACCGCTCGGCTAAAAGCAATTCTGGAAAACCACAAATACCAAATTCAAGATTGCCGATCCAGGTATCGAACTCGCATCACCAAAATGCCAGATGCAAACCTTCAATTACCACGATGCCGACCCAACTCATTGAAATTGAAGGTTATAAACCTCCCAAATGTGTAAATCATTGTGGTGGAAATACAGTAACGTTTTCCAAACTAATTTAAACTCCTTGGAGCATAGAATTGATGAGTGAGTGAAACGTAAAACTTGATTTGTGCGATTTTCATCTCTTATAAAGTAGTGCATTCTGATGTAGCCTAGGTGAGTGATTTGACTTTTCCATAGTAGTTCTGCTATTTTCCCTGGATGTGTTACATGTACTCTCTTTTGTGATCACCAAATTGAATTTGGTGAAACTCTTCAGAAATGAAATAGTCCTAAAATACTGTGGCACGTTTGATTGACATGATTCACAATTGCATCACGCACCATTCCTGACCATCATCAAACAACAGTTTCTGTCTAGTGCAGACCTGGCACCGTTATAATATTCACAATGGGAGCATTGCTCTTTGTAAATAATAAAATTCAAAATGCATCTATGGCACTTGTCAGCGGCTGAACAAAGGTCTTATGGCTTTCATCTTTATACCACCTTTGGTTTTTGTTTAAAAATGCATGCAAACAGCCCGAGAAACTTCCTCTGAACCATTCGCCTGAGTGAAACCAAATATTGGAATACAAATAGGGCCATTGTATGTAAAATTAAATTTCTGCCAATGCCTTCGCAACCAAGACCCGAACCAATGGGAGATCAACCTGGAACTCAACGTCAAGAATCTTGTTTATATTGTTTATAAACTGTTGAGGAATGTCAAAATCCAGTCACCAACACAGGATTCTGGTGGTTTCCCTGAACCATTTTCTGATAAAACCACTTCAGTTTGGGTCGTTGAGGGATGCAGAATCACGTTAGAGGTTTCAAGATTGCAAATGTTTTCATAAAAAGTTAATACCTTACACCATCATTTTTATGCAAAACGCAATTTTGCACTCACCTGCCTAAATTAAAAAATAACTATATGGTACGTATATTTATAGTATAGGCCTATAAGGTCTTCGAAATATTAAATATTTCAAACACAGTAGAACTTGCAAGATACCCAAACATGTTTACTTGAGTCAGTCCCACTTGTGTCATTTGAACTTCAGGTCACTAAAAGATTTTAAGTGCAAAGTTCTGTAAAGTTTTTGGAAAGTTAAAAAAATATACAAAAAAATTAACGAAATATGACACTAAAACTCGAGTTGGAAGACGGTCTACGCAATGGAGGGGAAAAAGTAAAACATGCACCATAAAGCACCGAGAACACACACAAAATACCAGAGTTTGATTTTTTGATGTTCTAGCGTTAGGTCTCGGTATCGGAAGTTCAACTGAAGGGAGAAGTTTTTCCTGCATGAAATTCCAGAGTGAACTCAGTGAACCCGTGTTATGAATACATGGCTGCCAAGCAGATGCTTGTCGTTTTAAAAAATATATTACTAATTACTATAATTTTTGTTTATTTCTTGTTCAAACCTGTGGTGAAAGGCAGACACCGTGAAGATTATCGCTTCGGTGAATCTAGTTTGAAGCAACATATGTCTTTTGTACACACAGACTCACACGTGCACCAGACAGCCATGAACTTTTTGCAAAGCACGAAAATCCAAGCGTGCTGTCATTTTCAATCCGGAATAGCTCATTGATTTTTGCGGAAAGTTTAATTAATAACGCTTAAAGTAAACATAAATAAAAAGAGGGTCAGGATTTGTACTCTGTTCAAATAAGCAGTTTTCATAATTCAGATATATTTGATGTAGGGCCTATAATAAATTCAACATCATCAGTCTATCCAGGATTCGTCGTGTGATAACGTTGTTTTATGCTATTCACCATAGATTAGAGAGAAGTTCAAATTATGGCACACAAATGTATTACACTGAAGACTGGAGAATTAACTTTGAGATTCGTGGTGACTTTAAATACTACACCAGATAATTAAACACATTATATTCGCCAGGATTTAATGGTATATTCCAATTTTGGATGCAATCAAAAATTTTTAGGTATCATTGGAAAGTACCAAAGTGATTTAAATATAATTGACAATCGTCAACTAAGAAGTTGTGGCTCCATATATAAGCACCAAGATGGAATGAATAATCAACGGCAGAGATAACAGATTCCATGCAGATTCACGTTAAACTAGGAAATGGGATAACTGCGCATTTTTTTGGAATCCCACCAAAGACTACATGTAGTTCCAAAACGGAATCAGCCCATCAATCTGTCCGCACTGATACGCCACGATTATTCATAGCCTCGAAAGTTTTGAGTAAAACCCACACGAGGATTTTTTTTATTGGAAAGCTCGTTAGGCTTACACATTTGACATAATATTTACAAAAGCGTGCACCAGCAACGAGGCCTTTGTGGTTTATGCGCTCATTTACGACGATATGTCTATTCATGAAGTCAAATTACTCCAATTAAAGTCGTGTTTTCAAAATGGAATAATTCAGCATTGATGAGAGAGACGCGCATAATTCGTGAGAAAAATAAATCCTTGGGGGTCCAGCCGCCGGGCTTGCTTATGACGAGGACAGCAAGTGCTCTTTAATTACAACTGCAAGTCAAATGTTCATGTCTATTTAAAAGTCATCAATGGATAACCACATAAGTGGTCTGTGGCAGATAAGTGACAACCCAACTGCGCCATGCATTTAGGAACCCACAGATTGCAGACGACCAATGGCGAACAAAAGACGTGTGAGGACAATCGCTTACAGATATCGTTTTTGCTCATCCCCATGCGACGGTCACCACTTTGCCACTTTCATAGGCCTACTTATCATTTATATGGCATACAACGACATGATATAACATTGATGAAAGCATGGGCGATTCATCCTTTCTGGAACCAAAAACTAATGCCTGTAATAGTCGAGGACTAAGTCTCTAAATACTCATCAGTAATAAACTTCAGTATGTGACAGAACGACATAAACGTGAAGTAGGCTACGTTTGCATGATATACAAAACAAAAATAGACTGATGAACGACAACATTGGCATGCTGACGAGTCAACTTTACTTGGCATTCATTTAAACTACTTTGTCCTTTTGACTCAAACTAAAGGTGCTTGTGATACTGCAGTGGACGCTGACGAGGTCAAATTAAACTGTACCAGTATGGCATCGACGGTTCTAAATGCACTTAAGTACATGTACCAAGTTTGTCATTGGTCAGTCAAATTAACCCATACCGTTTATACTTCGTTCCCACACCAACGAATCGAATCGTGATTACGAGGCGATTCAGGATTCGATTCGTTGGTGTGAACGGTACCTGTACTGTCGAATCTTGATAGAATCTCAGCACAGCCACCCGTGTTTCAGAAACTCTGCTCGCCAATGAATCAAGATTCAAATGACGTCATGCAGCGTTGCCACTCAACTTTTCCTGTTTCTAATTTCCCAATAAATAATTGCTTAAACAGGACTGATTGTCTGGTAATGGCTGCTGCGTGTGAATTGTATAAAGAGCATGAGTGTAATTTTCTTTGCGCATTAAAAGGTAACGTGAAATTAAAATGAAATTCAATGTTTCGTTATTGCATTCATTGGATAAATAACATTGTTTTTGTAAAGCTCCGTCCACACCTACAAACATGTTTCAGCCAACAGACAAACAATGTTTTCAGATGAGTGTTTTCACAAACATAGTGTCCACATCAGGAGCAAACATATAAACAAAAATGGCGAAAATCATGATAGACAGCAGTGATGAAAATTTTATTTTTTGTATTGCAGCATTAGTAACTATT
>JAQIXS010002696.1:0-21432 GCA_034700785.1 Rossiulus vilnensis
TTAATTTGAAAAAGTTACTTTATACGTTTATCTTTAAATTATATAATGTTAAATTTGTCTTAAGGAATCTATAAATATGTCATCAATTCACACCATTTTTAATTTGTGAGCCTGCTCCTCCAATCTCTTCTCGAGGCTGGTCCTTTTGTTGAGTTTCTCAAATTCCAGTTCCTTCTTCTTTTGGTCATCGTGGATCTTATCCATGACTTTCTTTAACTCAGACTTTTGGCCCAAGACGTTTTTCCCACTGAAAATTAAATGCTGATATTAGAAGGGAATTCAAACAGTTCAAATCTTATTTCTATATATATGCATTATAATGCAATCATATTATTAAAATATTCAAGGCATATAGCAAACGTTCCATGAGTAAATCTACAAAATGACTTATTAGAATCTGGATTTCAGGACAATATACAAACAACCTATACATTAATGAAATCAACTAGCAAATTAAATGTGTTAAGTTTTTCTTCGCTAACTTTAATTGCCTTTACATTAAACATTTACAATAAAGGATGTTTTTACTAGCAATATCGAACAACAATACAAATTGCAATTCACTTTCGATCCACACAACACTTTCTAAAGTTTACCGACAGTACCAAAATCTTTGGTAAATGATAAAAGTGGTGATACATCACGAATCATCAGATTCTAAATTGACAAAGCCAGATTAGGGGCTATTGAGCATTCATCTGATCATCTGAAGGTTACAGAACATTGAACTTTCATGCATCAACAGGATTATTATATCCAATTCGATCGTGAGGACATCCCATAGCGAATCAGCTGGAGTTGGAAGGCACAAACAATTACGGCGGTATGGATATAGAAATGATTGCCATTGGTGCCATTTATATGCTGAGGTCATTGCATTTTGAAACTGATTTCAAACAACACATAACAAGATCCCCAAGAAATTTCAATTCAACTTCCCTGACTTTCTAGTAGTATTTAAAAAAAATTTCCCTGGCCACTGAAATTGTAAAAATATGACGATCCAAGTAATGCTATATGATGTAAAAAGGATATTCAATATCCTTTTTAAATCAAACAACCTATCGTATGACATCCTTATTACGATGGCATCTAAGGACAGACAATTGTAACAAGTTGCTCAAAATAGGGAAATTACTGCAATAATTTAATTTGAATGAACTAAAATGTCCAGTAAATTAACCTAAGGCCAAACATTTCATGAACCTAATGTCAAAATCATAACATTTCCATGAC
The DNA here is from genome assembly GCA_034700785.1 of Rossiulus vilnensis. NCBI lineage: Eukaryota > Metazoa > Arthropoda > Diplopoda > Julida > Julidae > Rossiulus > Rossiulus vilnensis. The sequence goes on from JAQIXS010002696.1 coordinate 1,237, forward strand.
TTCTTATGCCAGAAAACATCTTAAGCTACAATATACGACAGTAATACAGTTCTAATTTTTTGAATTTCCCCGACTTCCTCAAAATAAATCACTATTCCCTGATTTTTTCAAACAGGGTGACAAATAATTTCCAAAATTTGAAATTTAGGACTTCTTTGGACTTTTTAGATTAAATTTTAGGTTTATTTAAGGATTTTGTTTTCAAAAAGTAATATTTTTAGGATGCATAATTTTATTCCTTATTCATTTTTGTGTTTAATACAATAATACAGGATTAACATTAGTTTTGACCAATCTTTTTTAACGAGGCAACGTCTACATTTAATAAATTCAAATAAGTCACTATTCCCTGACTTTTTCAAAATAAGTGACTAATCCCTGACTTTTTCAAAATAAATCACTATTCCCTGACTTTCAAAATAAGTCACTATTGCCCGAATTTTCTATGTCTTTTTAAATTCCCTGATAATTCCAGGTTTTCCAGGTCCGCGGGAATACTGCTTAAACACTAACTAAAATTAACAGCGTTCCCGTACTTTTCCAGAATTTCTTCTGACAACTTCTGGTTATGGACAGTTCAGGATTTTTCTTTTTCAACTGGGGACACAATCCTGAAACGTGATTACCTTTAGTTCAATTGGCAATTTACTCACATTTTCTGGTTAAAAAGCAGTTCTTTATGAAGCAGTTTTTTTTCTTTGGAGTCCAAGCACGGATTGCTGATCTTGCGGGGCACGACGAGGCCCTCATCTGACGCCGTGTGACCATTCATGTTCCCAGTGGTGGATGAAACTCGATTGGGTTGAGGAGACATTTTAATTGGGTCGACAAGCTCGTCTCCGTCAGAATCACTGTAGTCTGGATCAGGAATAATAGCCTTTTCAAATAACTTGTCTGAAAATTTATGAGAAAATTGGGCAATTAGTCAGTGAATACCGAAATCTTATCATGTGCATTATCAACTGCAAAATGAGTCCCGTCGACAATTACGACTTATGACATTTACAAGATGAGGGGATTAATTAGCTTTTACAATTAGTGGATTAATTTACAATAATACGGAACTTTGCCCATTTCCTTCATTTATATCTAATTCTGTCATCATTTGTCAAATTTACCCAGTGTTAAATAAAAACCGCAGTTTTTAAATAACACAGAAATAACAGACATAAACTGGTATCACTGAAAGTCACAGAAATTCCTGGCATCATTTGCTAAGTTTTCAGGACAGAAAATAATAGTAAGTTTTTCATCTTAATCTAGCTGTATTAAATTCAATATGATGGCTTAACAGAAAGAAATATAAACATTGAAACATTCTTCAGGAAATCTTTTTTTACAAATGAAGATCACATCTAAATATTGTTCCTCTTGATAGGTATCTTTCAAAGCTGTGAAATGTTCTGTATAATAAGAAAAACGCATTCGACTTCTTGAAAGTAAATGTCAACTAAGTCATTTTTTGCTTTAATGACCATTAGTCATAATATGACGGAAAAGTGAATAACGTTTCATATCAAACTATTACACTATAGGCCTATAACTATTACAGTATAAGTTTACGAATACACATACATGAATTATAATTATATCAGAGAAAATGTCCTTCCTGAACCCTAAATTGCAGGTTTTAAAATAACTTATTATCCAGGCCCAAGCTCATTGACGGTAATGTAACCATCGAATAAATGTTTGACCACTGTATAAGCAATGAGAAATCATTAGTTATGCTCCCATAATTTCTTTAGTAGCAAACTTCCAGGAAGGCGTTAAGAATACTTTAATTACAAAGGAAAATTCGTATTAATGCTCGACCATTGTAGGAAAACAATTTCTATTCACATAACCACAAAACTCGCTTGTGAAGATCAAAGCAAACAAAAATTAATGTTGCCCTTTCATAAAGAGATGGTGTCACCCTAGTCAGCACAAGAAAAACTCACAAAAGGCTTGATAGGCTTCAAGAGAATTCTCAATCATTCAACTTTTGCCCTTTATTGTATTTTTTCTAAATTAACAGACGGCTTTTTTATTGACAATAACTAGCCGATTTTCACGAGACAAGTGTTTGAAGGCTTAGCATTTCTATATCTGCAAAATGTGACATCATATTGTACAAATATTTTTATCTTTACTCATTATTTGCACATAACTTGACGGAATACTTTTTTCGCCCTACTTCTTTATCATAATACCATCCCACAGCAAACATCACAATTCAGCTATCTCTAAACGATTGCACAAGACGGTGACAAAACGTAATTCTTTCCTAGATTTTTTTTTACAAATAGGATATATACCTAAACCTAAATAAAATGCGATCACCCAAACTACTTCAAAATCATTCAGATTTATCACAAAATTAGAATACAAATAATTTGTCACAGTGCATGAAGTTAACGAATCGAATATAAAATATGCAGAAAAATATACTTCATTTCCTGTAGTTGTTTTAATCGATATAGGCCTACATGTGCATAATATTATTACATTTTATATCTATACATGTATGCATGTGAGCATTTAATTCGACATATGCAAAACCTGACGAAGGCATAAAGGTGCGAAATCGCATGCCACATCAATCTACCAAGCCTAGGATGATATGGTAAGGATGATGGATAACAGCAATAACTTTATAAGACAAATTTAGAATTAAAAAGTCCATGATATATTGGTATGCAAGGCTTGTTCTCATAAATAATCATGAAAGTGCAATAGAAACAGTTTCCGACACTACATGCATGCTATACTGCACGCAAGTAATTTACCGCATGCTGATAGTTGGTAAAACAACATTTTCTTGACATCGGCATGCATGGTTCACAACACCTCTTCATGGACAGCATATTTGATTTCGTTATACCCAAAAATACGTTTCCTCACCCTAGCAACAAATTCAGCCAACAATAGTCACAGGTGTTTACGCTGACCTTTTCTGGCAGATCTGAGATTTCGTTTGTTTTTATGAGTGCTTTTGAAAGCTTCATTTTACTGCATTCGCATTGTACTCAATACAGGAAATATAAGAGAACAAAAACTGTTGGGATTACAGACAGTAGGGGGAGAATCCACAGGAGTTTGTTTAATTTCAAAGAAATTACGTTTTCCATCCCCAGCAATAAACAACCGTCTTGTTCAACACCCACTCGTGACAGGAGTGGAACTTATTCAAAAGTTTAGAATCAATAAAAATACGGAAAAACGGATCGCTTCCTGATACCCGTTCTTGAATGTATACTAAAAACCTCGCACCTTGGATAATGCTGGAAAAAGCCACAAAATTTTAGAATTTCACAAGAGCCATGAAATACTGACATCTCTAGCATTCATGTCTAATTGAGCGCTTGACAATTCTAACCGGAAATAATAGCGCGTCCTTACCTATTTATGAACATTGGGCAAAATACTTCTTCTATTAAACATTTAAAAAATAAATCTACACAATTCACATCCATCATTCCCAGACGGATGGCCAGTGGATGTTTCAGAAACACGCATGACGAAGTTTGGATTTACATCAAGGAACACTGCATATGCCTTTACCAGATTAATTGGAAAATAATTGTCTTAACCGGACATATACAACTCGCTTAAATTAAACTGATGAATTTCGATGCTTCCCAGCCCAGCACCCACTTTTCCAAGACCAGCGAAACGATTTCCCCCAGCAAAAGCATTCTGTACCGCAATCATGATCATCACTTCGGTGAACTTGACTTTTAATTATATTCGCCTAGTTACAGCTTGTGTCAGCCCATTGTTCAAGCAGAACATGTCGTTTGTAAAGGAAATTGAAGGTAAGAACGCCAGCTCAAACAGCCTGACCTTTCCAATTCACCGAAATCAGCGAGGAAAACCCGAAAGAACGCTTACCTCAGCCGCATCCTGGGTGAAAAAGCAAAGCTCACGAAACGAAAAATCCTCGATAAAAGCCCACAACTAAATGATACGTATCACACGAAGTATCCGCACCAGGCAACAGTTCCAGTTTGCCTGCCCTTCGGCGTCAGTCCGATGACTTCCAGAGAAGAAATAATGAGAACAAGACGGAGGAAGCCTCGGCACGAGACTCGTTTCGGCGAACCAACAATTTGCCGAATAAAAACTCCAAGCCAGCCAGAAAGTTGGTCCGACTCGGGGGTAGTCACCGCGCGAAATAAACCGCCGATCGAGGAACTTCCTCGGTGTACTTTTTCATTTATCAGTGACGACAAAAGCTGGGCCAGACACAGCGAAGAGGAGGGGCGCGACCTGTTTGCGTGTTGTTTTTTTCGGAGTACACGCGGGTTCACCCACCATGAATTGACAACGACGCGCATCCGAATTTGAGGAAATGAAGGAGTTCGTGCGCGATTTAGAAACTCAAAAAACCGCTGAAAACGAGCTTTTCGAGAGCTTGCTACTAGCCCTGGTTGCCTCCCTTGCGAAATCTACAGTTGATGTATTTTATGCAAATTATGAATGGAAATGTGTCTGGGCAGCGAAATTACGTAGCCGAGCTGATTTGCATAATTACAGCTCCTCTAATCGCATTCTTTCCACTGTGCCTCAGCCATTTTTCTCAATCTCGATATTATTTTTTTTTTTTGCCACTGATTGTTTTGGAGGTATTACTCTGATATAGGACTACATTGTACGTTCACCTGCATTTCTGTTCCTCGAGCACAGTGAAGACCAGTGCAAAACTGCCGTGCAAATTACTTCTGGCCTTCGGAACAATTTTGAAAAAAAGCTGTTTTTTTTTGGCTTTACGCAAAGACATTGAAACAATGGGAGTTGTAGCATGTGGCATGGTGCCTAGGCCGCAGACAGACATGGGGGTCGTCCAATCTCCAATCTTGGAACAAGAGTACTTCCGTCGCGCATGCTATCAGTTAGTTGTGAACCACCTGTTGACCATATATCCAACATCTAAAGCACACACTTATTCCTCGCTTTTGTTTTATGCTCATGTTTCATTTTACGGCCAAAAATAATGAAACCTGATATTTTCTAACACAATTACGTGAAAGTACATGGGTCTTCGAGGCCTATGGAAGCATTTAGGTCACTCTCATTTTTCACACCTTTAATGGTGCAACCCTGAATATCTTGTTCCATAGTGATGAGCAACTCAAACTTGATAATTTTTCTGCTGGATTAAAGTGAATTTGTCATTTGAGAGCTAACTTCAGGTGAGGCCAGCGACAGCAATGGTGCTGTGCGAATCTTCAGACTACTCAAAATTTGTTTTTCAATGCTTGTTTAGTTTCTTTAAAACTAAATAATAAAATTTTAGGTTGATATTTATTTATTTTGGTTATACAACATTTCGCAATATAGCCATCTTTCCAGGAACCTAACTAGGCCGTAAAGCGAGGTATGAGTGTACTGTACGTGTGGTCATACAGAGGCTGGTTGTTGGCAAAGGAATTATACAGCGTATATATTTTGATGAAGCGCACTAATTATGGTGACATTTCAAATTGAATGTCAAATTGGTGTTTCATCATTTCGACTTGCCCTACAATAGATGTCATGTTAGGAAATTAACAACACCACTTGATAATAGCCTACCAAATAAATCACAATTCTGCTGCGGTAGTAAAACCTACACAAGTTGCTTTGGCATGCATCTTGGTGACGTCAATCATTAGCTAATCGTTCATTTTAAAAAATCGGAAATTTGAGTCACAGCGGGACAAACATACATATCCCTTGTCCTTATGTGGTAACGGATTACTCATGTATGACATAAGTAGATGTAATAGAGAACAAAGCTTGCTCACTAATATAATTATATACATGTATATAACATAATGCACATTGCTTGTTGAACCATACCAATATTTGCCAATTTTTATCCACGTCATAGTTTAGAACGTCACTGAAAGATACTTTACTAATTGCTTTAATTTATAGAAAAATTCACAACATAGCCATTTCCTTATCAGTTTCGTTTAAAAAAAATTGGGAAAAAACAAAACAAAACAGAAACCAAACACGGGTTGCAATTTCGTGGTCACAACTTAAATATACACCAACATCGGCACAAGCACATGAAGGGGTGCGTTAAGCATAACCAGGATAGGCTCGGTTGGCCAACAGGGACCCAAACAATGGCAGCGTTTATTAATATTTAATAAATGGAACTCTCGCTTCTCAGTTGCATAATGGAAGAAAATGAAAGGAGCTGAAAGATTAGATCACGCACTGACCTAAAGGACTTTCGGGAAAACAATAGCTCCTTTCTCTTGCAATTTAAACTAATGAAACAATGCACTAATAGCAGCAACAATGGGAAATATTTAATAGATGAAATTGTAGTCAGTAGAGTGGTTGGAATTTCCATGGGAAATTAAGTCAGTTTCGGGTTACAACGCGAGTTTTAATTGCTCAAGACTAACTTTGATGCTGTGATTGGCTTCGTTAAATATCTGCATATGATAATCTTCATTACACTTAAATGAAAATGTGGGGCAATTCTTTTTCTCATCTTCAGTTGCGTTATGATAAGTTAATCAGATCTAAATAAAAACATTGACGGTTGGAGCACAAAGCCTATTGACGTGTTTTAAATATGATTTGTACAGAAATTTGAAAGAATCTAAACGTTCACGTTGTAAGCCAAAAAGCACATACATATTTAATATAGCCTATTAATGCTACAAAATATTACAAATGAAATGTCTAAAATTTATGACATTCCTTTCTCATCACGAATATGCAATACATATATACATGTATATACTCCAAGCACTTGTACATGTACCGGTATATGTTATCTGCAAACAAAACTTACAATAGCTCACGATTTTTACCCTCATTCTTAGGTTGAAATGTTATCAGATAAAATAAATTACCAAAACTTAAGTTATTTGCTTTGTATGCCACTACATTAACAATGAGAAAAACAGGTACGTTGCTCATACAAGTGGTTATAAACCAGTCACGACAGTCAGAGATCACCTGTCTTCATCAATTTCAAAAAATTCAGAAATATTGAGCAAATTTTGCGTCGCACTTGCACGTGTTTGCGGAAAAGCCGTCTAGGTGTCAATAGCATAGGCAAACGTTCCCTCAGGGATGGTAAAAAGGAGGTCATTGAATTAATGACACTGAAATATTTGCATAATTAATAAGGCCAGCAAAGCAAAAACCTGCATTTAATGTTACACCATGCCATTAACCAAGCAAACAAGTTCCGTACTTGGGCTATGCTACGCTGTCAGTATAATTATCGCCTCAAGAGTTTACTCAAATAATATTCCATTTTTCAAAAAGCTTGCTGTCAATCAGAAGACCCATGCACGTTCCACAGAAAAGGTCAAGGCCCTGTCTTTTGTGATCTCAATCTAAAAGTTTAACGCCCTAAAAGATAAGTCTTCAGCAGTCAATGAAGTTGCCGCTTAAAAGTGCGTTAGCATATACAGGTATATAAACCGTACATTTAGGGCATCAATACCCAACATCATTACCATATATTTCCTCCCCTTAATGGTTTTGGTGTAAAATAATGCAATTCTCTCTTCCCTTCAGATAAAACTACATTTTTTACAGATAAAATTTCTCTTCCGCATCATTTTAAATGCGTCATTCTCACTTTCACAAGAGAGGTTGTGGTTTTTATTAAAAAACGAACAAAACAGTAGACCTTCAGTATGTCACTTCGCCCTCAATTCCCACTTCCCCAAACGCCTGTTTCACGTGAATCGGCAGTTTTCTTTAGAAAATCAATTATTGCAGATGAGTCCCATCATCATTAAATGTTATTTCAAATTTAATCATTCATTATAAATTACTAATAAAATACTACCAGGAACATCATTGCTGTTTACACTTGTGCAACAAAATAAAATTGAAACATGCAATCTGATAAATGAAATTAAGTTATCTCCAACTTTTTTTTTTCTTAGAAAACCAGTTCACACTCCCACTAACCCAAATCATACCGCCATTTAAAAGCATTATCAGCAATATTATAAACAGGGCAAATATATGTAATTGCCGTTTTATTGAAAGTTTGGAAAGCTGTGTCAACTGATAACACTTCATTTTGATTACTGCTTCCTGAATTTGTTCATCATGAATTTTAAAAACGAACAGTTGACGTTCAGTTGACAAAGAAAGTTGTAAACTTGTAATGCGATCGATTGCATAAAAATGCCTTTGAATTATTCTCAAATCAACATTAAATATAAAGAATTAAGGCAAAAATAAACCTTTGGCAAATCTGGCATTTACACAGTATTTGTTTTCTACAAAAAATGATACAATGACAAATAAAGATTAATATGAATTCGACAACTATGATTTTCCTTTGCCAATGCAGTATAGAACTATTTAATTTTATTTCAATTACCTGGATGTTGAAATTCAGGTCTTTGTTTCAGTTCTTCGAGCGCCAACAGATGAATATCTCGGTTATTCGCCTTCAAAAGAAAACAACAACTTCAGTTTGTAGCACTTAAACATAAAGGAAATAACACTCCAGCTTCCTTCTTGCGCATTAGTATGTTGGAACCTGGCTGCGGACCTCGATATTTGACAGGATGAGCCTAATAAACTCAAACGGATGCCCGTGTTTATACCACCATGGTAGTTAAAAAGCACAGCCGATGCAATAAATATAATAACCAACTTTATAAATAAAATATGAATGTAGGACCGCTGTCCTTGGTTACCATAACGAGCATCTATTCTTGGTAACGATTCAAGCTGATATGATATTACATAGACATCTTTATAATGCATGGTTTTTTTCAGTGATTGCAGAGCATACACGTTTTAGTGATTAGTGCGTTTCAGGCTTAAGTTACGAATAATAACATTGTTCCATTACATATGATGGCGTACACTTTGTAATAGTAACATAATAGCTGAACAGCAATACAACTCTACTAAGTGCTCACACTAGCAATCACATGTACATGTAGTATTAATAACGACCGACAAGCCACAAACTGTAAATATTAAATGTAAGTACAACGGGACATGTAATCCTAACAAATGTGAACATTTTTAAATTAGTTTGTTATTAACATTATTATTATTATTTTTTGTTTTGCAAATTAAGAATTAGCACACGGTCATATTTTCTTTTTTATCAAAGACACACCTTTTGCGAAATTTACTAAATAAGGAAATCTGTTATACACATTTCTCGGAACTGTTTCAATGAAACAAGGGCTCTTTGACACCCAAGAATTGTTTTACTGTCGTTCCTCAAATTCCGCATTTTCCAGCGGTCATCAGTTTCCGAAAAAAACCAATTCCTTTATCAAACTTTCCCAAAATCCCACTTTTTTTATCCAAAATTGTACTCTGAAAAGTCACGATGTTGTAGTTGCATATGGGCATAATAGGCTATGAATATAACTTTGATTGTGAGAGTCAGTATAGTATTAAAATTGGCGTAGTAGTCTCACATTAGTTGGGTGGCTTTTGTATACATCACACCTGCAATCGGAAATGCATGCACAACCATATAATTGCGTTTCTGACGGAGCGATTTGGACGCCGCGTTTGGGTCGCAAAATCGAGTATCATCAGAACCAATTTGGTGCGTCAGAAACGCAAGCATGATTCTTAGACGAAATACAACGATAAAAACGTTTTGCTAAATACAAGATCCTGATAAGTTAACTCAATTTTATAATCTCACGGTTTATCAATTGTGCGCGAATTCAGTAACAGGACAAATTGGACAAAACAAACATACTCGAATTCTATTCTCTATTCATACCACATTTGATGAAAAAATACCATTTGGAGAATTTAAATTTTTTTTTACTCTACACAATAGTGCCATGCGTAAAAAATAGTCTACTGGTTTTCTCACAAATGTTTTTGCTAATTAAACATATGATTTACAGGTCCACTTTCGTAGAACCTAACTATCGTACCAGCTCCCGTGAGTTGAAATTTCCAATCCCTGCATCTACATGTGTATATTTTTGTAAATGCAGTTTCTTTTGGACTTAAACAAGGTGAGAGTTCTGAAAAGTCCACGTGGACGGTAGGCCTACTCAGTATTCATTTTATTTGAATGGTCACCAAAATGACAAGAACATTGAGTTATTATTGGTGTCGTTTGATAACATTGACTTTCAACAAATAATTTATAAGCAATATCTTAATTTGTTGTTAACAACATTCGCACGTTAAAAAAACACACTTATGAATATTCGCTAAAATCTATCAACTTGTGACCTGTAATTTGTTTCTTAAAAAAATTAAATTAAAAAGTCGGCAACGTCCTTGCCTTCATTATTAATAAAACTAAATAACGCAATGTAACGAGTGCTTAACTCCAGTGCCTTCTACCAATATTTTTCGGGAATAATTTAGTAAAACTTTCTCTAAATGGTATTACATGTTTTGCCGAGCCCCCACCCAATTTAAAATGCATGGATCTGCCCCTGTAAACATCTAGGTTCAAGCAATTATATCTGCAATTGAAAAACTTGGTAATATTTACCCACATGTACAATATATCAATTATAATTATCCCATGTTTCTGCTGATTATTTCAAAAAACACTATTCCCACCGCACATGTTATTTTCCCCATTACGATGTTCGTGCATGTGAAATTGACACTTAATGGACCGTGAGTGTTATCGTTTCAGACTATAATTTCCAATCAAAACTGCGAATCTAGGGAGCCCGATGAAGAATTACGTGTTAGTACAACGTACGTGAAGCAACAAGGAAAAATAGTGTCAATTTACGTATCTATGCAATAATAACAGTTTTGCAGCTAAAAGCCTCAACAAAAGCAAAACCATTTAACGAGTTTTAATGTATACTGTGAATGTATTACGAAATTCAAAACAAACAACCCTATATGGCTTTCAGGAAATACAGATTCGTTTGTAATGGTTATTCACCCCGATTGTTCGTTTTCAATAATTAGGAAATGATTTGAAAGCGTCTATTTCATTTATTATCCAATTTCCTGGCATTTTACATGGTGGACAAACAAATCTAGGCGTTTGCGCGTAATTAGATGCAATAAATACAAATAAAAACATGAAGTGGACGGAATTCGATCATCAGATATAAACTGGGTTTACGTTCCACAATCAACCAGTGTATTATGGAATTAATTTGCATTTAATAGGATTGATTTTACGACTTTTGCTGTTAAATCTTAATTTCAATGATGTTTTCATTAACAATACGTTGTTGTTCCATTCGAATGAATGCCGAATATAGCAATCTGAATTCCCCATGAGGGCATAGGAGGCAAGCTTGCAAACATCCAGAATTAAGCATTAATAAAAAAAAGGTCACATTCATAGGATTTTGTTGCCTTAATCTGTTAGGGCAGATGCGCTTCGCTGGTCGTTTTCGATTATCTACTATTTAGAGGGATATGCATTTCCTGTTCAACCATGCACGGTGATACATGTAACCTAAATTATAACATGATGCGGATAACCATTATAAAATCAACTAAACCAATGAACATCAGTATAGGTTAAGTTTTCCCTACATAGTGACATTTGCATTTTATTAAATCAAAATTTCAATTTAGGAATTTAAGGAAAGTTTGTTCTTCTTATTTTAACAATACTCGATCCACAAAGAGACCAAGCTTGTGAAAGAAACAATGAAACTCAAATTCAATTTCGTTACATACAGTAGATTCTTAAGTTGCCCAAATACCAAAGTGAAATAAGAAATGATTAGTTTTACTTCTTTATGAACCACAATAATTAGAATGAATTACATAACGGAGTATAATCTCACCATTAAAAGCTCACGGTTGGTTACATTATTGCATCGCATAAAATTAAAAAGATTAGGTCTACTTTGAAATCGAAATAAGAATTTCGCATGGTAGCAATGTTAGATATCAATTACAAACATTGTCTTCCGTCAAATGCGTGATGCAGCATTTAATTGGACGTTTTATTACGTCCCAAAAATAAAAGCCAAGACTAACTTATCAACGTAACTGATATTAGGCCAATGGAAACTCGGTTTGAGAGGCCGCTCTTATGATTTACATGCATTACAATTAAAAGAATATTGTTTATGTAGGCATTATGTATGCTTGACTGATATTTTATCTCATGCTCTAACACTTTTTTGCTGAACTATCTTTAAATGTAAGCGGTACATTCGGTACACGTTCGGCTGCCTGCTCATTAATCCATTGCTGTTTCAAACATACAAAAAAAAAACAATAGCGCAAAAAACAGGGTGATAAAGTGCCAAGATATCATCAAGGTTTCGTTTTTAAATCGCGTTTGGTCAGGCAAGCATTTCTCGTAATTATCGTCATTTTAAGAAATGGTTGAGCGACTACAACTGAAAGTTATGAAGTAAAAGAAAGGCAATGGGCGTGCCTTGATCAGCTAACCAAATTTAATTACGTTTTTCTCCTACCCACCAACACCACAAAGCCTGTACGGTATAAAGCTATAAACCATCCAGAGAGCAGGCATACAGTATAACGTATGACTACACATTAAATAATTCACCATTATTTAAAATTGCATGTAAGACATTTGTTATTAAGAATATGAAACTCAGCCCACCAAATAAGGCTACACAGAAATAAACCATTGAAGGAGCATTAATGCAGCATTAATAATTTATATGAAAACATTTGCAATATGGATATAGTATTGATAATAAACCGGTGGTTGTGATGTGATCAGCAGTTCGTAAGAATGAAGTAAACAGGTATAGGCTAGTCTATAAGCGACAACGTGGGCACTGTAATTCCAGTATCAATAGCTGTTTGAGAGTAACCACCAAAACCAAATAGCACTGCAGAAAACAAGGTCATAAAACGGCTACAGTTACACGTAATAATGCGCTCGTAAATCATTAATTTTTGGAAACAATGCAATGCCACCGCCCTTCATAACCAGGAATCATAGCCTATTAATTGCATTGCCGTACGTGTATTTCGTTTGTATTTCAGGATTAAAAAGTTTGAACATATTGCATTGTCGTATTTTAGTTCATATTCCAGGATTTGAGATTGCTCCATGTTTTTCAAGGAAACAAGACAAGTTGCGAGGCTCGTTCATTGACGCCCATTCTAAAACATTCCACATCCATCTTCCTACTTGCGTTCCACAATTAAGCATTGAATTCTCTCCCTTTCATGCACAGATGTGTTTCACGCACAGCCCCCATGTACGTGTCCAAAACCGATTGCCAAGTCGTCTGTTTTTATGATTTCATTAAATTCTAAAATGCGCAATTATCACGAATACAAAGATCCATCTAAACCTGACGTGGGGAGTGCCGATAGGATACCCTTACATGTACACCATTTACCCTGACACTGAAAACCGGGATTATTATTATTAAAACATGCAATTAAGCAAACCCTCGATCAACGTTTATAATGGGCAACTTCCTTGAGAATTCCCTAAAGCTGCACTTTAAGCGTGGTATCAAAAGCATTATCCATTGCAACAACTCACGCACAGAATGCTATTAATTGGCAATTTAGATAACAGCCCCCGGCGAACAAACCCTCAACGGGGCCCACCAAGTCATTTCAAGTCCCCAGCACATTCGCGTTGATTCAAAACCACACTTGAGTTTTGCCGCTCAATGGGTTTAAAAAACAAGAGACATAACTCAAACATTACCAATTTCCATGATTATTTCAGGGGAAAAAAAGCAGCACACCATAGATTTCGCAGGACTGGTAGATTTGCCACTTCTGAAACAATGGTGCTCAATGAGAATTCCATAAAATACAGAATTGTTTCTAACGTAAGCTGGCATTTTTTGAGTTGTGTCACTGTTGAAAAATACGCGATCGATATCCACGTGCTCTTTCGGAAAAATCGGGCAGCTTCAAGCAGCTCACTGCCCAGAAACCAAAGTATGAAAAGTCCTTCAAACCTGTTCAGCCGATCGCCATTAGCAGCCCGAATCCCAAGCACAGGTGAGCGCAAAAAACTGCGTAGCAAAAGTGAGAACCAAGTCCACGGAGAAGCTCTTACGCTAAGCTCATGCAAAGTGAACAAAAAAAAGTGGCCTTGGCCCAGAGCACTCACCAAATACCAAGGCACTGGAGGTGCGTCCAAATCCTGGGATTTGGATTCCACGGTTGGCACACGGCGTGCTCGCTTTTTGAACAGGCCGAACATCGCGGTGCGGACCGTGCGATAATCTCACGTTGCCCCGGGTTTGCCAACTCGCACTCTAGCCCGTACTCTGAAGCTTTCGCTGTCGTCTCGTTATAAAACCTTAATTAGAACGTTCTCGCAACATGTCGGTGGTACTGGCGACTTTACAGGCAGGGCGCTCGCAGACCATAAAAATAATCCATGGTTTGCTTCGGCGGAGGCACAAAGAATGGCCACGTGTTATCGCAGTTGATCGAAACGAAGGAGAAATATTAAAACGCAGACAATTAAGAAGGAGGAAAAAATTCCGCTGCTGGCTCTCCGTGAAGCCTCTGACGAAACCTAATGGCTCTCGCTCATCCGAAGTTTATGGGCTACGGCTTGCTACAACTGGAAAATCAGCTTTTTTTTTATTAAAGGTGTTTCGATGTTGCGTCTGGTCTGGCGAAAACACTCGCTCGTTAGCTAGGATAACCTTCGGGTGGTTGCCAAAACTGGAGAACTGGAGAATTTGCTCCCGCCCACGTCCCCTTGCGCGAACCTCTGACCACTCGTTTTCGTCAAAAATCAATAGAAAGGGTTTTGTTACAAGTATTTGCACATCGCGGTCCTCGATACGTCAGTCGTTGTTGTTTGTCAACACAGACACGCTAGAATTTCAATCCGGGAACAGGTAGCGATCGAGCCATGGTGCCAAATTGTTTCGACAGGGCCATCCAACGACGCGGCGTCTGGTATCAGGATGACTAACACGTGGCGCCACTTTTTTTTGTGTGAAATACGTTCGTAATTATCATATTAAAAGCTCATTCTGCGCTTCGGTATGATACGGTTTTAACGAATTGTCATGGCCGAATTAAGTCCGATTTTGCGAGCGGCCGAAATAAGAGCTGCACGCTTTGTTACAGGATTGCCTTTTATGTCAACGCTGGCAAGTTTTACAAGGCAAACTTCTGAGGTGAATCACCGAGATTTTCCCATTACCACGAGACTTGCGATATATTGATTTCTTCGCGAATTCGTAGAAAATTAAACGTCCTTACTCCCTAGCAACAATGCCAAAAAAGCTTCAAGACCATGCGTTCGATAGCAACAGTCCATATGGATCGTGACGCCCACCTAATAAGAACATAAAAAACCTGCACATAAAACACTCACTAACTGTTAATCACACTCATTAACTTCATATTACCTTGGCTTAATCAACCAAATGAAATTATTAGTTAATGTTATTTGGCAGTTTTGACTGTGATAATATCACACGCACACAGTGTACATGTATTTGAACTATTCTCAAGATAAAGTGGAAACAAATAAAACTGGCAGATCATCTATTCAACTTTAATGTCACCATCCAGTGACTCTGGTCAGCACTTTTACGCCAAAAAAATGTGCTATTTCATAACTTTGATTTTAGGTGCGGTGTCAAACAAAAAAGTTTGATCGTGACTATAATGAATACCTAAATTATATTAACGATGATAAGCTATGTCAATGTTGCTAAATCGACAGATAATCTCCTTTTCAAGAATCAATAGCTGAGATGCAACAAAGTATTTAAGGGATTATCCCCAGAATTTGGCAAGTAATGGTATTTGAAAGATTTGAACTCATTGGCCTACTTTTTAACGACAGAGTGTTTTCCCCAAAATACGGGACATAAATAGGAAACCTTGATGAAGTTAGGTGAAAACTGTAATAATTTATTCGTTCAAAGAGACTCAGCTCTTAAGACGAGATTTCTACAGTGTTAGGTGAAAATGAAATAGCAAAACAACCCTCTTGGGGTGGCAAACGCAATTAATCTACCAATTTCAAATAAATTCGTTTGTTTCAGACTGTTGCTTTGTAACACTTCCGATAAACATAAAAAACTGAAACCAGTTTAAACAAGGTTTACATCAGTATGTTTTATACATTATATCGCTTTCCATAAAAAAATTCTGAAATGAGATATTGCACCCAAAAAAGTTAGGACTTCGTTTAAATTTCAGGCTATCGTTCATTTGTCAATTATTTATTTGACGTCGAAACGTATTTCCATTGGAGACTTGTCAATACATGACAAATTAATTACATGTAATTCATATTGACCAATGAGCACAACCATGAACAAAACATTTATGACAATGGCAGTGTGGCAAAGTTGTAAAACCAATCCGAGAAGAAATCGCTTATTAATAACGTATGTTCGTATGTTATTGTTGTGGTTCACATTTTTATTATCAAGTTGCTTTGTTTGATATTGGGATTTATGGCACATGGGTGCATGTAAGCTAGATTACGTTCAATAATCGATCGTTCGAAATGTGCCCATGGACAAGATGCCTATAAATATCAAGACTACTCGGAGGGATATTGGCAAAGGGACGGAGAGAGTGAAAAATCTTGACAGCCATTGGATTGGAAAGCTATTTTCTTAAATGAATAAAAATAATCTGTATCATGCACACAAACTAACAATGCCGTTGTAGAACGGGTTTTATAGTTGCTTTACTGCTCTTCAGAATTGCACTTCATGATTAGCTGAATTAGACTCGAAAATTCACACGCGCATGTTCGGGTTCATGGACACTGCTAACAATGGATGAAACATTTTTTGAAAATGTGCATAGATTGGTGTACCTGTTGCTGCCTCACATGTGACTGATATCTAATCTTAGTAACGTATTAATTTTGGTTCAATAATAGCATCTGAAGCATTTCAAGCGTTGTGATAATTCATTATAAGAAGTTTATAATGCCCATCTGACCGCGACGAATTTCCTTCCAAATAAATAGTTCGACAGGAAACATTTTTTTCTATCGGATTCCAGCTGAGAAATGTGCATTCTCACGGATAATCGTGAGAAGTTGGTCACCTTCGATTCGAGATGAGCTTAACAATGTCTACACATCATGTTGACGTCATGTTTCCCTCGGGCATTTCTTTGGGTGATTTTATTGTGGATCATTGATCATGCGTCTAAATAGCAAAATGTCCCATAGTAATCCATTTTCGAGAAAAATGAACTTCGGGAAAGGCAATTAAATGAAAAAAATAGTGGTTTGCAAAGTTAATTAAGTACACAAATGTGCACTTAATGTTATGAACTTGAATAGTGATGCGCCTTCCCCTTTACAAATTCTCTCCTTACAAAATAATTGTTATGATTGTTTCAGAGCTCTATGAGTACATATTAAGAGCCACCTATGAATCCTTGAAATATGGACGTAGTCGCATAACTTAAAAAGAGCATCATTCGATTTTCATTCAGCTGTCAGTCTGTCAGTAATGCCTGACCTACTTATTTTTCCAAATAGGCCTATATTTTTTACAACAGCAAAACTCTTAATAACATGAATTTTCAGAAAAATTAATTACGACTAAAAATATGCATTGTTTGGCGCTGACCTATTTCACAAATAGCATTATTAGCCCTAGAAAAAATGTAGGATATCTATGAAATAATATTTCGCCGCTTGCAATGTTGCTTGCAATTTTCCCATAATATGTCAAAACTTCAAAACCAGGGTGGACTTAAGCTACATGTAGCTTTGAAAATGTCGATTTTTTTCATTCATGTTATTCCATTCTCCATTTATTCTTTTCCTGTTACTGTAAAACTGTTTATAGAGAAATGTGATCGGAAATTATCATTCGTGAAAGAATATTCCCTGAAAGACTCGTAATATTAATATTTGGATACCTGGGTGGATTATTTTTAAATACATGCGGTGGAATTTTAAATTTTCCAAATAAAAAAAAAACGTTTTACGTTCTCCAAAGGACAACTCCAAAGGAAAACAAAATATACAATTTTTATAATGTAATTCTGCTAAAATAAACGTATCATCCCAAATTTGCAGCATTGAAGGTATTCATAATGTTATGCAATCGAACAGAATTTCCCTTGAATAATTAAACATTTTCTTTACCGTGCTTGCCGATTCAGTCTTTCCTGTTTTCTTTTTCACCTGAAAGAAAATTAAAAAGAAATGTTTTTTGTGTGTGACTAAATACGTGTGCCTTGACAAACAGATTACGAAGCAATTAGCACCAGGAACAATATTTTAGTAGGTTGGGAAAATGCGAATCATCTTTATTATCTGCACTACATTTTATTATGCACGTCAGGAAAATTAAATGGTGCATGAATGTGAACCAATTTACCCCAACAGATGTCTGCCTCTCGAAATTGCAAGACAGAATTAAGGTTAATCGATAAAAAAAACGGTACAGCGTAATCAATCATTTATGAATTAGTATAAATTTACACCTAATCGCGTTCGTTTATGAAATAACTTCTGATTTAGCTAGCTGCACCTTATTCCAGACAGCAAATTACGAATCTAACAGACATTTAGCTCCAAGCTATTCCTCAAGTGCATGTGCATTTCAATAATGATAATATACTGCAATATTATCGAAGCCAAAGAAGGAAATGAAATCACAAGCTGTAAGCCAACCGCAAATGAAGCAGCCAAAGTGAAATACATGTACCATAAACAGTGCTGTGCAGGAAATGGGACTATGAAACAGCCTGCGATATCACGCAGATATGCTGACATCACAGATGGCATTCACAGCTGATGGCACAAAATAATAAGAGCCATGGTTGGTGACAGCCAATTAATAAAAAATGCAGTTTTTTTTCGTTGCCAGATACAACTAGCTTTTGAAAATTGGCGTATCCCAATCTTCACAGGTAATTTAATTTGATGAATTTAATGGTTTTGAAAATTGGCGAAGTGAAGACAGTTATGCAGCATTAATAGTATATATTTGGCAAGTCGTCTTGGCTGCACAATCTGGATGCATGACAGCTTAGGTGGTAACAACGGGATGCTAATAAATTGCTGCTAACGTTTTTTGCCTTGAAAACAGCTTGACGCCAGAAATGACAGGTATTATAAACGCTTATATAGCCTAGTGCTGTGTAAGTCCCAGCTATAGCAATAAATATCGACGCTTGATAGAAACCATTATTTTGAAACATTGTGTCTGCAACCTGACAATGGGAATTTTCAACATTTCTGAGTCACTGTCAGTATCTGACACCACAATAAATGTCAACTGGTATTTGGATTGTAGGCCTATATGGCAAGATATCGGAAAATACTCTATTGCCTTGCCAAGCACTTGCTTTGCACAAACCTGGAAATTGAAAGCAGTTTTTACAAATGCTTAAAACGTCGTATAATGTACAATAAAAACAAAGCTAATAAATTGGAATAAATGGTGTTTTTTTTTCCAATTCTATTTTGCATTTCAAATTATGAGTAATTTTTTACTGTTTCAAAAGGTAATGGAAGGACGAAATTAACCACTTTTTCACAGCTACATATTATCAGGCACCATATCTGGTTTCATATCGGCCTTCCATGAACCATTAGCCAACCGGAAAATTATTCATTCACGCAAGTAAAATACATGTATAAAAATCGCGATCATTTTTAGTGCTGTAATTGGAGCTGGCTCGATAGCATACCCACGTGTCCGTGCTAAGACACCCTGTAAGGTGAACTGTTTTTCTTTTTTTTCACCGAAAATACAAATACTATAACAATACCTTTATATAATTCGCTGGAATATATCCGATCGCATCATCTTTCAAGGCTCGAACTCCCAGCCAGACGTTTGTTTCCGCTTGTATTTCCTCCAGAATTTCAAATAAATCCCCTTTTTCAACAGTCAACATTGAGGCTTTGTCCGCTTCTGGTCCCAGTTCTTTGGTAGGAAGAAATGATTTTTTGGCGACGCACACATCCATCAGATTCGTACAACAGATTATATTCAAATTAAGAAAAGGATTACGTTTCTCCCGGAAGGAAAAACAATTAAATCAACTGAGCTAAGCACGCTTCCACACCCTGTATTTCATGCTATCATCGCCTTTGCATCTGTCATTTCTCTGCCCCCTGCCTTTTGTTTGGTAACCATAGACTCGCCTCCTCAACCCATCATGCTTAAGGTTAGAATGCTTTAAGTGAAAGCGCCGTAACAAACAATGAATGTGATTTCAACTTGAGGGGCACCTGCCGTGCTCCTCGATAGTATAGTGGTAAGTATCCCCGCCTGTCACGCGGGAGACCGGGGTTCGATTCCCCGTCGGGGAGGCTTT
>JAQIXS010002697.1:0-21429 GCA_034700785.1 Rossiulus vilnensis
CAGATATGGTCATACACATATCTACTGTATATGTTCATGCTTGGAAAAAACAATATGGTAACTTATGTTAAAGTTAAAATTTTCTTTATATTGACAAGTATTGCATTTGCTTAAATAAAATAAAGCGCTAATGATATTGTCTTTAGTAGAAAATGGATTATTTTCTATAATTGGCAAAGTATGCAGCCATTTATAGCTTTAAATAATGAAGTCAATTTACATATTATGGCTTATATCTAAAGTGACACTGATTTCGAAGTCAATATACGGTCATATGTGGACTTGCACATGATCATATAAGGATCATAATGGTCAGTTATGGCATAAAAATTTCATATTTTCACATTCAACTTTTCCACTCTGGGATATCTGTCATGCATGTAACGGTATGTCATTTCTGGCCACATGTGGCCATTGCACGACCGGATGTGACCAGTTTTTTCGTGTGGCCATAATGCTCCGTTCCCAGAAGTGCTATAAACAACATAATTCCAACATAAATTCGTTAATGTACATGCGTTAATTAAATAACATCAGCTGTGCCAGATACGAGCTTATGAGCCCCACTAACCCGTAGCCAACCAATTATGCTCTTAATTGGTTTTATCTTTCGCATTTACTTGAAGGTGCAGTCATACAGCTGCAAACAGTGATAAATAATCCACAATAAACGTAAACACCCATGCTATCCCAACATTACATCATTTTCGTTCTTATATGAATCATTTCAGAAGTACTTCTTCCTTGGTCTTAAAGTAAAATGCGTCACTTCCAATGACATCATGTGGCATCTGTGAAACTACGGTAGCTGAAGAATGTATCAGAGCTTCCAAGCACACGAGACATTTAATTATCTCATTAAAATGCAACACCTAACCACACCTGATAACTGGAACAATTTGAGTAAAGTTTCATTTATTTGGCAAACCAACTGGACTCAGCAAATCAACAAGAGGTCTCAATTTAAGAAAATTGCCCTAAAACATCACATACAGTGTACGTGTAAGTAGGTTACTGTGCCTGGGTGGACAAAAGTAAACATGGCCATATATGATGCTTTCCATACATGATTACACCAGATACTGGCCACAAGTGAACCTTTATGGCCCTAAATATCCAGACATTCGTGTTTTTACAATCTTACATAAGACCTAATACCTGTTTGTCAATATATTTACAGGTATTACCATATAAATGTACATTTCTATATGTCCATGCATGGAAAATATAATAAAATATACAGGTTAGATCATCTTTTCGTTCCATCGTCGTAATTAGAGGAAATTTATGAAGGAAATTATAAATTAAGTATAATGTAAAACATCACAGTTTAGATTGAAAATTAACAATTTTACATTAACAAAAAAACAATACACCACTGACTTAATTTCAGGTCAAAAGTCACATATTACATGTAAATATAAACGTCTTAATATGTAACTTTGTCCGTGTAAGGCCAATTATCCACCCATGCATTTCTTTATCTGAAGTTGTCATGGATGACAATGGTTCATATATGACATGTATGATGTGGTTGTGTGTTCACAAAACAGATGAGAGGCAGGCATAACTGAACTTGATTAGCTTTTAAACAGACACTCCATCCTAGAAAACAACTCTTCATATGCCAACATATAATCCATATATATCTATTTTTAACTTTCCACCCGGGTACGTTGAATACATATTTAGAGAACCATTAATTGATCTTTTGAAACAACCCATGTAAAAACTTGTTTCGTCCGCAACCCATGGCGTTTTTGTTTGCCAAATGCCGCATACATATGTCCTTCTCATCAACAAATTTCCATTTTAATTTGAAATTTGATCTATCGAGACATCATCTTCTAATGGTCTTGCAAAATGTAATTACAAACCTCATAGAGCCCGACATGTGGCGTATTTAAGAAACAGCCACAAGGAACTCCCACACAAGTGGCTTTCATGTGCCAAAGACTTCCTGTGTTCAAATTCCCAATTAAATTATGATCCCACGGTGCAGAACTAACGAATTTATGTAACAGATGCTAGATTGGTTTCAATGAACGTGAGATAGTGCTATTTGGTGCTGCTTCTTGAAACGGATGTTCAACGATGTAATCATTTGGCACTGAATGTGAAGCTGCAATTAAGGCTGCATTGTGAATGGAGGATTATGAAAGAAAGGCGGACCAGAAAGGGGTAAGCGATTAAAAACATTACTTTTTTAAAGTAATGTTCCAAAATCAACAATGGCAGGGAGAAAATTTCATCAGCAGTGCCAGGAGACACCAAACATAGACATTCTGTCATACATAAGTAAGATTGCAGTGCTGTCTTTAATGGAGAGGATGGTGGGGTTGTAAACTTCACGTCCCTCTCAAGAACGGCCAAACATGTAGGTCTTTAGCAAATTATAAGGTAAAATCCATAATTTGTGATTAATTCTTCTAAAATATTCGCCTTAGAAGCTCCTTTAATCAACATTTGTGAGCTTTGTTTTCACAATTGTATGCCTGAAATATCAAATTATTTCCCAGGTAGAAAACGTAGGCTTATATATGGCTTTTTCCATGCATGAGTATATCCTAAATTGGCCACAAATGGATCTATGTGGCCATACATGTCTATTCATGTTAATATATGACCATATATTTCACATATGGGTCGATCCAAAATGGGACATAGGAGGAGCTATATGCCATATATGGTGTTAAACATGGTCAGGTATGGCAAATATAATTTCATATATGGCCATATTCAACTTTTTCACCAGGGTTGATATTCCTCAGCATTATTTCTCAAAAATATAGGGCAAAATCCATCGAAAATTGCAGCAGTTTTCGCCCACCACGTTCTTTTCACTGCATGTATTCATAAGGAAATTTTTTCCAGAAATGTGTTGCAATATTCACGATTTGTGATGTTTGTTTTCAAAACTTGCGCCTACGACGACATACTATTTCTAAACGAATTTTGTCCAGAAATTTAGACCAAAAGATATATGATTTGCAATATCAGTAGGCTTTTCAGCTAATTATTAGGAAAAAATTACGACGTGATTAAATTCTTCAAAAATTTTCGCCATTGTAGTTCCATTAAACAATTGTTCTATTGTAAACCTAAATATGACATTATTTGGTATGCCTCCGCAATATTTTTCAGAAATATGGGCCAATACGTATCGCATCTTTCACCAATTTTCGCCTGCAGCATTCTGTTAACTTCCAAGCAAATTTTACCCAGATATTTATTCAAAAATTGACGATTTGCGATCTCCGTTTTCAAAAACTGCACCTACGGCGTTGCATTAATTAATATTTCTAAACGTATTTTGCATGGAAACCTAGGCCAAAATATATCATTTGCCAACTCAGCTTCAAACAGTTTTTCTTATTCCTCAGCAATTGTTCTCAGAGAACTATCGGCGAAAATTCACAATGATCAATTTTTCAACAACATTAAAAAAAAAGTTGGTTCATTAACAGAAGCACGTTAAAATTGTTTCACTTTTCATCGCCATGAAATATCAGTTATTACGAAAGTGCACTGCTGCAAAGAACACATCGATGCTTATGGTACTTCGCCAGCACATTGCAATAATGGCAGTTTCAATTCCAGGCAATTTGTATGCACACATAATTACCCCAAAAACAAACATATAATGCGATGGCCAACAATAAACTGCTCGGCATGACCCACTTAGCCGCCAGTTTGCACACGAATGCTCTCAGTTCATGCTCTCAGTTCTCATTACGAGAAAAGCCATAATGAAATTGTGGTGTAGCAGTGGCATTGCATCTTATTAGATGCAAGAGCCACCAAACCTGCATCCTTCTGAAGCTTGTTCCTCAGGCAACAAATATACCCCCACACTAAATTTATCTCTATATAGTTATGCAGCTTTTCCTTCAGTGAAGAATAATAAATAAAATAAAATAAATACGCACTAAATTTTAATAAATAAAATATAGGAAATAAAGGGTGTTTTTCAACATATATAGGATAAACACAGGGTTTTTATCAACAAATATATCGAAAAAATATAGGATTTTTCAACAAATAAAGGATAAATATAGGAATAAAGAGTTTGTTAAACTCATTGGATTTGCAATATCAGTAGGCTTTTCAGCTAATTATAAGCAAAAATATAGGATTTTTCAACAAATAAAGGATAAATATAGGAATAAAGAGTTTGTTAAACTCATAGGAATTTGCAATATCAGTAGGCTTTTCAGCTAATTATAAGGAAAAAATTATGACGTGATTAAATTCTTCAAAACTTTTCGTCTTTGTCGTTCCATTGAACAATTGTTCTAAAATAAATAAAAACTAAATTTTAATAAATAATATATAGGAAATAAAGGGTGTTTTTCAACATATATAGGATAAACACAGGATTTTTATCAACAAATATAGCAAAAATATAGGATTTTTCAACAAATATAGGATAAATAAAGGAATAAAGAGTTAGTTAAACTCATAGGACGAAAAAATAACTTTAAATAATACCATTAGAGCTTTTATGGCTAGAATATAATGTAGTTTTGCTCATGTTGCGTGTACATTTGAGAGGCAAGAGCTGATGTTGCCTATCGAGAGCTCCAATTTGCAAGTGGACATGGTAACAAGAGCTTGTTATGGATTTTAGCCAATTGCTTCACAAATATTCGATGAAGAAATGCTTAACCAATTCAAAATGAAATTAAAAACATCGTTTTTTTTGTCCAATCTGTCTTTCTAAGAAATCTGTTAAAGTAATAATTTAAGGAAAAGGTATTTAAAATAAGAAACTTAGCTACAGTACATATATTACTGCCTAGCCTAGCTCCCTCTGGTGGAAAGATCATTTGGCGCATATTTCAAACTGGAATGGTGACATAATGTTTGAACATGCAAAAAGTATGTTAAATCTGCATCAGTTTTTTTCCAAAAGATACGAAAACGTGAGTGATAATTTCCTGAAATGATGAAAATATTGGAAACATTGGACATTTTGGTAAAAAATGAAAAATATAGGACAACTTCCAAAAAATTACGAAATATGAGATAGCTGGAACTTCGATCAATATGGAAGACTCTGAGAGGATTTTTCAACCATTATTAATGTCTTAATAGAACAACTTTAGATTGTTTGTCAGCACCACCTGTTTTTCTTTCGACATTCATTCAAAGTAAACAGGTTTAGAAAACTCATTGAAATAAACCTCACCGTTATAAACATGCATTTGTAAATATTTTATCCAATAAAAATACTATTTCATTTTATAATTCTTCACCGACTTGCATGAGAAAAACTGCAAGAATGCTTTTTGTCGATAAGAGTCTTCGTGACAAGAAAGACGTTCTGCTAGAAAGTCTGCAGATTTAACTTCAGAATGACATTGGACAACGGTTTTGGTAATCCTAATAAAAGTGTTGTAAAGCATAACGTATTTTACTAGATAATTATTTGTGGAGAAGATATCAGATGTCAAGTACAGATTGACAATGAACAATTCTGCGATAATCTCTTCTAAATATTAATTATACGCGATTTCAATTAGATTACTTTTTGAATACACTGTATTTAAATCTTCTATATACTATGCATTTTGGTAAAAAAATTATAAAGATTATAAAGAAATATAGAAAGTGATATAATGACATTTTACATCATTGTTCTCGTTTGTTTTTTATATTTATGTAATTACTTTTAAGAAGACGTTAGATGTTAACTCCAAATTGAAAACCAACAACTTTTCAGTAAACGTTTCGAAATTTTAATTACATTTCGGATTTTGTTTAAATCGGATAATTCGATCGTTCAGAATTGCACTTTTGCCAATGTCATCTTGAGGCAAAAGATTTTTAAGTGAGCATGCATGTTAAGTAAAAGTGCTGTGTAGTAAGTTCTTAAGATTAATAATAAATACAGAAAGTGGCAAATAGGCCATTTCATAACGTTATCATGTGTTATTTTAAGTACATAATTCAAGATTTTTAAGGCCAACCTTGCATTTATTGGGAAAAGTATGCGCGGCGTTACACTTTTCGGAAATACCTTTTTCCTTTCAAATCATTTTCTAGAAGTTTTCAATAATTAATATATACGTGCTAGCTCCATAAATGGTAGTGAACTTTTTCCTTCCCACGTTCAACTTCGAGTCTATTCTAATATAGTCAAATCTGGCAATTTCATAAAACTGAAATGCTCGAAATATATTTCTCAACTATGTGTCGGGACTAAAATTGCGCCAGATATTGATCGCAACGGTTGCTTTAATATCGCGGTGAAACCCTGATCACGTGCTTATGCCGGCGATATAAAAGTATATTACACCGAGGATAAAACCTACTTGGCAAACTTATTTCGCAGCTCATGGCAAAAACGAAGTATTTATGGCCTGGATTAGCATTTTCCTTATTTTCTACTCGATTCACCGAGGTCTAAAGTGCCTGTAATCTCCATGACCGAAAATGTCTCTATGAATGCCCATTCGAGTGCACATATTTTAAAAAAAAATCACCATAAGTTTTCATTTTCTGCTCTGGAAACTGCCATGTTTGCAGTATTTTAACATGTTCCTGTCATTTAAATGAATATGAAGAGACCTCGAAATGGAACATGGAAACCTGTAACGACTATTTCGCGAATAAATACTGTTAAATTGCTAATCTCCAATTTCATGCGAAATAATATGCAGAAAACCAATCACACCTTTATCATTCCCCATAATTCAAACTAGAATATAAGCTTGATTGGTCCACACAAATATTGCTCATACTATTCGATTCTAATCTCGAAAACAAAGTAATTATTAAAATGTATATATTTTTAAAAAAATTATACATGAATAATTAATTCACAATTAGAAATGAGCTTGATTTCGACCTTTTGCAATTATTTCAAAATACACAAGTTCTGTTGATATTGAGTTTTTTTATCTAAAAACCAGCACTTATTTCAAATATTTTCCGCGTATTAAAATGAACAAATATTGACATCATTCAAAGTGGAACATGTGCTTGATTTAGAATTGTTACATAGTTATTTTCAAAATGAAAATAAAAACATGAATTTCTTAAAACAAAAATTCAATTTTCAATGTGTCAAACTGACCCTCGTTAGGTTATTGAGTTAAACTAATTTCGTTGAACACTCACCTGTCCCTGATGTCCCTAACATTTGTTACAAATTCATCAGCAAAATTCTGATGAATAATAGAAAAGATCGACATAATCAACATGACTCTGCTTGGTTTTATGCATTTTCCAGTGTATTTACTTAATGGCATTTGGTTCTTTTACCTTATCCAATAGAAACATTTTTCAGTTCTCCAAAATTCCTTTGTATTATAATTGTCTTAGAATTATTTGCTTGCCATTGGAGCTGGAATTCTCTTCCAAATGACAGTCTTAAGCTTCAAGAAATTCAATTTAGCAATGATGTTGGCGTCCACAATAATGCGATAGAATCAACCGAATAACTTGGGTTGATGGGTAGCAGCCCCCTACCCCATAGCATATATCCTTGCTATAGTACGGTACTAAGTTCAACTGAAATGAATTTGACAAAGTGTACTTAAAAAGCTTCGAATATTACGTCTGTATATTTTTCCAAGCTTTCTCCACTAGGCTGGAGTAGCTCCCAATTGATCACATCTGAAAGTCTATAACTTTCTGAAATCCTTTCAACACATAACTAATTCAACTCAGTGTCCAACTGTCAGCAGAAAAGCATACACCCATATTGTACCTGGCTTATAGAATGGTAGTAAAGGTGATATGCACATGCCATTATCGAACAAACTGCGGTATTCACACAACACCGGTGGCAAGTTGATACATTTTACTTAACTTGGTTAGCGTGACTCGTTTATCACACTGAATTAATCATGTGCACTTGCATGTTTGCTGATTATCACGCAACCCAACCAAGCTTAGCATTAATTTATACCTAAATGTTTTTTTTTTAAATAGGTGTGCAAGAAGTGAACAACATTTACAACATTTTGTGAAACATGTAAAAGAAACCACGTTAGAATACAAACTGATGTGAAATCATATTTTGATTGTATGTGTAGTCTATACAACAGAATTCCCACCCTGACTTTACACTGTTTTTGGATAAAATTTCTTGACTTTATAACAATGTTTATAGAATAAAATGGTAACAACACTTACCAGCTACTTATGCTATGTTATTTAGAAAGTTGAAATTGTTCTGCAGAAAAGAGGAATTCTCTAGAGAAAATACGGAGATTATGGCAATTTAAGGTTGGCATTTTATCTGATTAGAATTTCCCCTGACTTTTGCATGAAAATTTGAAATTTCCCTGACTTTTCCAAGCTGATCCTACTTCCCTGACAATTCCAGTTTTTACAGGATTTTCTCGTTTGGAGCAATCAACTCCCACCGGTGAAACACATGGGTGTTAGTAATAAAATATTCATCTTCGTCACTGTTTATCCATATGACACAGTTTAAATCATGCAAATTCCCGAACACCTACATGGCGTGCTGATTAAACAACCAGCCACAGTGATGCGTGATACGGCCCCGGAGGACCAGTCTTGCTACCGTCAGAAACGTGATTGTAAAGAGCACCACGGCCCACGCAAAAACACAGATTTTCCATCAATTATTCATTCCAATATGCTTTGAAATCCAGAGTTGTCAGTTTGGTTGAGGATCACCAGAGGACCCCAGACGGAAAAGTAGCATCTAAACTAAGCTTAATCTTAGCCTTGGTAAGGAAGGAATCCCATTGCAATCACGTTTTTTAAGCAAGAAAATGTAAATTTGGTAGCATCGACTTATTTGAGCTGACAGAAACAATGCATAAATCACAAGCATTTGTAGAGTACCAATTAAGATTATCAATTAAGGTTTTACTGTGTCTGACAATTAAATGCTCACGTTTGCTCCGAATTCTTGTTACAATTTCCAAATTTATTTCTACCCGTGTAGGAGTTCATAAAAAAATCAACAAATTTTCAGGGGTCACAGTGCTGTGAAAATGTATTTGATTTTTTTTATAAACAAATGGACATTTCCAATAGCCCAGACCCTGCTGGACTACTGATTCTACAGTGAGGAAACAATTTTAGCCATTGTGATAAGTATTTGAAGCAAAAATGTGTGATTTTTTTTGCTTGATGGACACCCTTTTGGTTCGGCCTTAAAGAGCATAAGCGTCAACAGTTTAGAGCTGCAAGAACCCCAAACACAATGTTGAAAAAACACCAAAGGAAGGCAAAAACCAATTCCTCAAATTCTAGCATTTTCGACAAATCAATTTTTATTCAATCTTTTAAAAACTAAACAGAATCCTAATCCCACGAGCGCAGAATTCAACATAGCAATCCATGCAATGCCACTGCCATCCTCCGAAAACATCATGCTACAAAAATGTATCCACACATCCCTGCGACCCCATCTTGGATTTCAATTTTTGCATTTCAAAACTTTTCATTTGCCCATTAAATCTGGTTTTAACCCAACCGAAGCTCGCACTGCACATTGTACGTGTGGTTATTGTGAAAGCAAGAACAAAAGTAATATGTCGATTTTATGTTTAGCATGGCAAAGAATGCATTGGGCAGGGCCTGCTTCGATAAACTTTCTCAGATTTCTGACAGCATCCAGAGTTGTTTCCAGGCAGAACAAATCGATGCCACGAGTGAGGCCTGCAGATCCCTCTTGGCCTCCATCGTGAAGACACCTTGGACAAGGCTGGTAAGCCCTCAGTGGAGTTACAGGAATAATTTTGGATGGAATCGATGGACCCAGACTAACTCTGCCAGGGCCTCCTGTGGATGAAATGCAAATGACGTCTTGCTTTTGCAAGGCTGCGAGGCTTCGTCCTCATTGATTTATGAAATGCGGCAGATCGTCGCTCCTGGAGCAACCCAATCCCCCTGCAGAGATGCCTCGGGCAACATGAGACCCTCCGACTTAATAAAATCGATATTAATAGAAAGTAATTTCGCCCCGCAAGCCTGTAACGTGATTGCACTCGCACTAATGCACCGGGCGCCTGGAGACTTCAACACAGTGCAAAACACTGAAGGTTCGAATAAAAGCCCATTCTAATTTTAGCTCGAAATACCTGAATCGCAGCATTGTGTCAACATGTTTTAAGCTAAAATACCTCCAGGTATGAAGTGGAGTGCGGAAGCACAATCAAACATTAAAGGTAATGCAAGGAATATCAGCATTGTCAGGATGCTGGGAACCATACCAAATCATGCTAAATACTTCTTTATTCATAGCTGATCAGGGAAACACGTAAAGAGGTGTGGTTGCCTCAAAGGACATGGACAGGGGGGTGTTCTGTCATTGGAATTCAGTTCCAATTCAAAGCCTTCCCCAGTGTGATATTCGACACATCTAGAGTAATTTCATTCCCTTTTGAGGAAATTGTCACTCTTATGTTTCTGCATTTAATATGTATGCATTTATTCGGTCCCAGGCCTGTTTTTAAAATGACTAAACGTTTAAAACAATCTTAAAAAGAATTTCAAAGATGAATAGCAAATCGAAAAAGCAAATATTAGTAATGGTTATTTTTGACAGAGTCGTCAACATGCCCTTTTATCATCTAAATGCAGTTGCAGGTTGGGATAATGTGGAATAATATAGTATAAGTTACTTAAAAGCCGCACAAAGTTTAATTATTTGAGTGTTTCATTGCATGTATGAAATCAGTTAGTGTCATTTAACAAACACGGTTTGGCAAAGGTAAATGCATGACAACCCGCCTTAAGATGCGGTATATTAACTGTCAGTTACTTTAATTTGTCTAGGACTTCATTGGAACACGCACTGGAAGAACCAAGTCAAGCAATTAACACGCCTTGCATGTTATCATTTCATTTCCCTCAGAAATGCCTAGTTCAGCATGTTGTGTGCTCAAATTTGACTTTGAAAATAAGGAACGATTCACATTCGCATAACATTTGGGCATTAATCGTTGGGTATGGCTAATTTTAGACCAATAAAGTAGTTAAGTTATTTAAATTCATAAAAGCACACACCAGCGTTACTCAGCATGTCACAATCCCCATTTCATCACAGCATTCTGTAATATCTTCAATTCCCCACGAATAAAACCAGCACTAATTAGCAGCATGTCACAATCCCCATTTCATCACAGCATTCCGTAATATTCCCATTATTATCCGTAATTCCCCACGAATAAAATCAGCACTAATTAACAGCCTTCTTCACAATTACATGCAGAAAGTATTTTACTAAAAATGCTTTAAAATTCATTACTTCTGGTCAGCTTGTCATAGTACCTCGATTACCTTCAGCATCCCCTTCATTTATAAAATATGCTCTAAAACTTTCACTCTGCTAGTATCTTCAATTCCCCACGAATAAAACCAACATTAATTACATAACATTAAACTATTTCAACTTTATAAAATACGCTCTTATCGACAAATTCGGTTCTGCTGGTGCTATTTATCGAATATCCCTTGCAACATTTGCCTTAACCTGTTTAAATTCAAAGTGGCTTCATTCAGCTACTGGAGTTTCGATGGTACATGTACCTGCATAGCAACTCTTTGAGTAGAACAAGATTAACGGATCCATTCAGATAATAAGTGTCGCCCATAAATTGCTTTCAATTCCTTATCCAAGGTTACTAAATCCGTTAAGATGGCTAATTATAGATTGGAACGATGGCAGATTCAGGAACAAAAAGAAGACAAGCCCTTCGATGAGCACCAGATTTCTTAAGTGAGGCTCAACATCCTGCGATTGAATAAGCTGCACATGGGTGAAGCTCTCGTGATGGCATCTTCTTGTGACCGAGATTACAATGGCATAAAGATCTTTCATTATCATCAATTATGTTGCGTAACCATGGAAATGAAGGCCATTGGTATTTTGTTGGAAGTCTTATCGTGCAGGTAATTTCCACTGATGGACATCGAAATGGTGAAAGAGATAGATGGAAGATTTTTTTATCCCAACTGGCTTAGGGGAATGTCCCATTAAAATAATTCTCCAAGTGCTGGATTTTCATGACAGGAGATCTTTCTTCATCATCATACTTTTCATGGAATGCAGATTCCAAGACGTTCCAGTATTGAACGTTTCAGAGACTCATATTAAATGTTTCAGGAAAATCCTCCAAAATATCTCGGGTTTCCATTTTCCAGTAAAATTACACTTATTGCTTCGCAATGATTGGATTTCAGCAGAATTTTTTCAGCAGATTACTATAGAAAAAGGTTATGGATGTAATCAACCGGGCAATACAAAATTGTAAAGGTTTTTTTGGCAATATGGATTTTCACAACTACTGCATAAATACTGCATAAACACGCTATTATAAGCCAACGAAAATAATAATTGGTTCAAACCAGAGTGTTCAAGTTATTTACTCAGTTAATTTTAAACCTTTTGAAAAAATATTTTATTCCGTAATTTAAATTAAGCTTCATGTACCTTTGGCGGTTACATTTGTTGGACAAACCCAATCAAGTTACAGAAAGATGCAAGAGAGAAATTTAAAAAAAAAAAAATTTAAAGCAATCAACAAACAGACCTTGGTTAAAACTTCAAATTATAGTAAAAAATGAACACTCTTCAACTAATGATCAATTACGTAAGTTTCCCAATTATCAATGCTAGAGATGATTGTAGTTAAGGATGGGTGTTTTACACCCACTTCACACCAACGTAATCACTACACATTTAAGATAACAGTTTGCCAAATTAATAGTGGGTGTTGCATACACTTAATCAGAACTAGTATCATCTAAATATAGAGCAACACCGGTTATCGCGGGCACGTATTATACAGGGTGATTCATATATCAGTCATAAATGAAGATACCAGGTGATTCTCAGCCAATATAGTTTATTAAGGGCTTAATAAACTATATTGGCTGAGAATCACCTGGTATCTTCATTTAGTCTATCTACCAGCCACACGATGGTGCGAGTCGATTTCTCGCAGATTCAACGTATATATCAGTCATGGAATAAATTTATCATGATATCATGCAAATCAAACTTAAACATATGTCAGAACTGACTTTTATGTTGCCAAGTTTTAGTCACCATGAAATGTAGGTTTTTTTGAATTTAGGTAACGATCAAATAATTTACGCGATAAACTTGTGCAGGTATCTCGACTCTGAATATACCCGATTTCTGGACTTATCATCCACTTATCAAACAAATTACAACACCTTGTTTCGTAGCTAGCTACATTAGTAGTGTTGTACTGAGGATTTTTTAAATAGTCATTTCTACAAAAATAGATATGATTCATGCTAACCCTCTCAAAAATACCCATATTTTGACTAGTTGCACACTAAAATTCATTAAAAATCATGCAAATATACCACACAAAAATTTGAAATTTTCTCTTAAAAATGAAACTGTACCGAATTCCTAAATTAAGATACCTTGGCGTAATTGATCAATTAAGCATAATAACAAGTTTTGTCATCCTTTTAATAATTATAATAGCGGTGCTAGCACTGTTCTAAACATGTTTTTTAAATTTGCATTAAAATATTAAACAACATATTTTAAATGCGGATGTGCAGTAAAAGTAAGTTCAAAATAAAAATCAATTAAACTGCATTTTAAATACAAAATTTAAAATTAGCAAGAGTTGAGAATATGCTTGTTGTCATACGAATGTCACCGTACGGATTCTATTTTATTTCTTCTGAAAAAAATATATTTTTGTAATAAATCCTTGTTCGTGTTAAACTCCGTTTCGAAACCTACTTTCAAACGGTTTCTTAATGATTGCTAACAGTACAGATGGAAATTAAAAAACTAAAACCGGAGCTAAATATTGTATTATCAGTGGTTCTCCGAATTCGTCAATGATAATTTCACAATTCTCCTAAATGAAAGTTTGCTGCCTTTAATCACGAAACGTGAACATGAACTTTGAAACACGTGAAGAGCAACTCGATTTGCAGCATGTACGTCACCAACCACTTGATGTAATATCTTCGTATCAGAAGTGCAAAATAAGATAAGAAAATTTGTGAAAAAAATTATAATTCTGATGGTTAATACCAGAAATCGTAGATTTGCAGCATTTTTCATTAATTGATTGATTTGTGTCACCCTTTCGAAAGTGTGAATGACCATACAAAAAAAATTTCAATTTTCACAATTCATGAAGTTACATCAATGCCACCAACTCTAACAAGTTTGGGAATCTGGGTATATGCGAATTTGGTTAAGTTAGATGTGAAACCAGATTGGTGAAGTAACAGGTGAAACAAGATGTGAAACCCATTTGAAAAGATGCCTAAACTATATGTGAAGCGAGATTTGGAAAGTGGTAAAGTTAACTGTGAAATTAGATTCAGAAGTTGGTAAAGCTAAAGGTGAAACTACATTTAGAAGTTGGTGAAACTGGATGTGGATGCTGATAAAGCTAGATGTGAAACTACATTTGGAAGTTTCGTGAATTGCGTCGTGAATCCGTTTGTGATAAAAAAAAAGCCGAAGGTGACGTAAAAGGAAGCGAAACCAGGAAGGGATTTATTTATTAGCTGATCCAGCCATAAAAAACAACAAGCAAAGACCGTTGAAGCCAGACGAAATAAGAAGAGAATCAATACAGATTACTTTAATACCTCATCTGGGGTTAGGGCAAGTACAAACTGTCCTTAAGAGCAGCAGTCTCCAAACTTCTTGGAGACTTCCACCACTTCCACCCAGAATTCCCAAGGGCCCCAAGGGTCCTTGCACGCGCAGCGGACCTTGTCCTTTGTAGTGCCCCTGGCGTCACAAAGGTCCGCCTAACGTGCATCGAAACTCCATTAGATCATTCCGAAAGAGTGCTTAGTTGGGATTGCAGTCGTTGGATGACCACCAACTGACCAACTGCGCCATGGGTATTGTGAGTGGCGAAACGTGACACAAACAGCCTTTTATCGAGGCTCGTTTACAGCCTGGCCAAGATGCAACGATTCCGTGCTGATCAATGGGGGGGATCATGTCTAGAAAATGGGTACAAATCCGCTGATCGTCACTGTTGCCATGCTAGCAAAAGCAATGAAACCTCGGGTTTCGATGCTTGGCCACGCCCACCGAGGACTTAACAAGGCTACGAGGAGGCTCACAAAGGCCACAAACAAGTGACAAACAACTTCACTCAAAGTCTTGGAAATGTAAATTGCTGATCATCACTGTTGCCATGTTGGCAAAGGCAGTGAAAAGGCTGATTTCGATGCCAGGTCTGAAGAATTCCCTAAAAGTGACAAACAACTTATCTGCAATCTCAACGCCAATGGTGCAATCAAGAAGGGCGTTTTAGGATGGATGGATTCTAGGCTACATTAACTTTTCCGAATCCATAGTAGGCGGTAATGCAGACAGAAGTTGAAAATGAGAAAGATCTGATATCGTTATTTTAGCTGTCATTTCCGGGTCTTCAGTGGACAGATATTTTCCCGGTGAAAACATCAGTATCAATATTACATTCACGGTGATATCAGTAAAACATCCACCGATACGTGATGACCGTGGGTAAGGTTTGGTGAATTATAGACGAAAACGCAGGGTAAACATCAACAGCACTTATCTGAAACAGATGCCATTTGTATAAACGTTTGTGATATCAGTGTGGAGTATACTGGGCAGCAGTAGTATTGCCAGTATATTTTCACATAATTGTTGTAGCTCATAATGTCCGTAACTGACCATCACTGTGAATGCAAGTAAGTTTCATTTCGAACATCCAAAACCACTTTTAAATATTTAAGTTTTTAGTTACTAGAGCTGACACTTGCACACACCACCACTGTAGCACTGTACTGACGTATAAAACTGTACTATCAATATAAAACACTTTGAATGACCAAAGCATTTTATGCGTTTATTCTTGTGTATCCGACGTTTGGTCGAATTAAGAAACTTAATTTTAACCGTGATATTTTTGCATCATAATTATTAGTTCAGTAACTGCACGCATGGTAATGCCATCCAACATTAATTGCAGTTATGCTAATATTCAAGAGGAACTCAATATTCGCAGTGATACCCCAAATATAAGTGATGTCACTAATTAAAATGATGCCCGCAATAATACAGTAGTCATCATATCATGTGCAGTAATGTTATCACTTCTAGTGATATCGCTAATCACACATAATAATTAGCATATCTAATGACTTAATTAGCATGCATAATAATTAGTATACTTAATGATATCGCTAGAAGGGATAACATTAATACACATGATATGATCACTACTGCATTCTATTACTGGCTTTTTTATAAGTGACATCACTAATTAGTGGTTTCACTGCAAATGTTGACTTTCATAAACTTTATTTTATCGGTTTTATATTTTTAACTAACACACTTGATATTCAATGATATTCACTTGATAGTCAAAGGTCCAAAAAAACCGATTAGGAACCCCTGAAGCCCTAACCAAACCATAGCATGATAATGCCAATGTGCTGATGAACACCAATCAAGATTCGGTAACTGTGATCGATACCAACAACCATAGTAGGCTTCCCAAGACATTTGTGAATTTGCGATTAACCGCAAGCGACAGCAGCGCCTACGCCTCTGTCACGTTGCATCCGGGCAATAAAACAGGATGAGATTAGGTGAATATTTTAGTCCCAAATCAATCGAGAAATGCTTGGTGGCAAGCCGGAATAAATTGGTTTAGGATCTAATTTTGGCTTAATTTTGTTAGCGGAAGAGTGGCTTTGTAAACCATAAAAAAGGCTTTGTAAACCGTATCTTAACTGATTATTGTCATTGTTTGCTGTTTAGGAAAACACTGCATACAGAAGACATGGATAAAATAGTTAAAATCGGTTCTAATAATTATTCGCTAGCTGTTTACATCCTTTGCAGCCGCTTTTTCTATTCGCATGAATACTTTAATATTCATTTTGCATGTTGTTGACACCATTTAATTGTTAACCCATGAATGTCAATATGGAACTGTTTTGTTATTCAGCTAGTTGGATAAAAGTATGTTTTTTGTTCTTGTTGAAGAAATATTTACTCAGAATTAAACAAAAGAAGGAGGTGCCATTCAGTCATACAAGACATTGATGTGAAGATCGATTTCACTACTGCCACATGCAAATCTGGAAACAACAACTGGACGCAAACCAGTTGCTACTAGCTATCTATAACTAAACAAACATGCGATCAGTCTGCAACCAAGCTGACTGTAACTGGTTATATTTGAAACAAATATCACCCGTTTACATCAGAGTACGCATGCCAAAAGGTGTCCATTTGAGAGATGAGAGCGATAGGAGCCTTTTGAGTGTTGAACCCTGCTATTGGACAAAATGCTAAGTGCTATCGGAGCGTTATTACTCCAGCCACTGAGGGTGTACAGCCCGCATGTCTCTCAGGAAGTAATGCTGGGTGCCCATTTGAGAAGCGAAAGCGATAGTAGCTTCTCGAGAGTTGAAACCTGCAAGTGAATCCGGCACTGCGAGTGCTTTCAGAGAGCCACTGACAACTGTTCTCAATTGGACAGATCAGATCCCAATCCCAGCCTGCTTCTCGCAGTTGAGAGTGGTCTCAGTAATAAGGACTTGCAGATTCCCAATAATATTTTTCCCAAATGTCCCAAGCAACCCAACACACCAAGAACTGCCATCATGAGCAGATGCAGATGCTCACAAATTTCAGTTCAAACTCTCAAACCCACGAGAGAGAAACACTATCAGCTGTGCAGACCACCTACGATTACTCATGCTCTCAGATCCGAAATGGATTTCCAACATACTGTAAGTGCATAGTGTGTGAACACCCTAAAATCCAATTGCAACACGTGCAAATGATACAGGTAATTTAGGCCCACGCATTCCTTCGCTGCACACGTGGCAGAAGGTAAACGTTCAATTCTGATAGTTGACGTTGCTGGCCCAGCTCACCTCCACTGTCCAATTACTGTCAGCTAGCAGCGGTCAATATTTACGTTTGGTTTTAATGAGCGAAACCTCCACAGCTTGCTTTGATGGACGCTTATCTGGAACGTGCGGGCCAACCACTGGGCCAATAATAGAACGCGCTCCTAATTGGTTGAAACTGCTCGGCTGGAGGTTTAGCATAATTGATTGAAATGAAACCGGTGTGCATGACGTGCGCAGCGCGCTGTCTGGTTTTGTCAGTGCCGGATCCATTGTCACATGACTGATTAGATGGGGACCCCGAGCGTGATTTCACACGTCTCCATGACATTGGAATCCATCTGAGAGCTGAGAGCTACAGCGGCATTTCCAGAGTTGAGACTTGCAATTGCACACGGTATTGGGATGGTGCTACAGGAGGATTTTTAGCGCTGGCATTGAGAGCGCATGTACACAGCTCTCAAGTAACTCGTACAAATTAAACCTGTTAGCTGACCCGGTTGGAAAAGTTGAATATGGCCGTGTATGGGAACATAATATCATAACTGACCATATGCATGTGCAACAACAACAACAAGCATCCCAGAAATCCATTTACATACTAGTAGCATGTTCCGAGTGTCACACACTGTGAGCCTGTAATAGTGGATTCTACATTCCAATGCAATATTCCACAGATAGTGTGGAACATAAGTATCCGAAAGCGTATGAATACAACGTTGCCTTTTCGCGCCACTTGGTGGCAGCACCATAAGCATCGTGTTATTGTGAAAACAGCTACTAAACGGATCGCGTGTTCAATTTGGAGATTTTAATGTGTTGTTGAATGGCAGGCTGCCAGAACTCTAGGGGCCATCCATTTACTACGTCATGTTTATGCATTTTGGAGGCGCCTACACCTTTCCGTGCGCATTAGATCGTTACGTCAGTGGCCTGTCAGTCACGCAAACCACATATGATTGAAACCAGGATGACAACTCCTGCATGAAAAACTGCTTACCAATAAACAGGACAGGTAAGAATGAATGGCCATGCACCACGGTTATTTCTGACCAAACAGCCACTAGGAACTGAAAGGAAGAAGGATGAAGGCATCAACCTTACTCCAACTTCCACTGAAAGGAATCCATTTCTCCAAACGCCCATGCGTTTTAATACTGTAATACTACACCAGAAACAGATTCCCCGCAAAGTCCCTATAATTCCATGAAACCTCTAGTTTTCCAAGAAACCAATCATGGACAAAAATAGCTACGTAATGCGTTCTGTTCCACCTCAAGGCAGTACAATTTATCAGGTTACCGGAAGACCTAGTTCTTCACACGCATGTTCTCATAGTAGTTTATTTCAAGTTATCAGTCCAAAAGCTTTTCAACCAATGATTCTATCAGCATCGTTGTTATCAACATATCACCAAGATTCATTCCCCCGATTTCTACTCTCCATCCATCACCCCATAAGAAAGGGGTGTCAAAGATAGTGATTCTAAATAATGTCATTCTCCTCTTGTCAACAAATCTTCATTTCATCAGATGTTTGTCACTCTTCAGGAAGACATTTTCTTGACTCCACATCCCCCACCCTTCCTCGCATCCTCTCATTAAGAAAAGTTCATCAAAGACGTACTTCTAGTTATCCAAGCAACTGTACCACCTGCCATAAATCAACACGCCTTCATCTTCAAAGTGACATTAAATAAGAACATGTCACCACGAAAGATTCATCCTCCACCTTTAAGAAGGGGGCCTCAAAGACGAACCCCAAATGTTACAACCAGCAACACCATCTGCCAGAAAAATGCTCTTTAGTGTAAGCAGTGTAACACTGGACAAGAACACGTCGCCAAGAAAGGTTCGTCCTCCTCCCAACAAAAACCTGGACTTAAAGAGGTACTGACTCAAGGGTTTCAAGCAACCCCATTCCCAACGTGTGTATCACACACCATCCGCCAGTATAACACTGAAGAGCATGACCCAAGTGTTCCAAACAACCTCATTCCCAACATGCGCAACACAACCATCTGCCTTCTACCAGAAATCAACACGTCTTGACCTTTATCTTCAATGTGACATTCGACAAGAACAATTTACACGTACCTCCTTTAAAAAGATGCCTCAGAGTCGCACTGACTCATGTGTTCCAAGCAACATCATTCCAACCCACCGTCTGCCACAAACCAACAAGTCTTCAGCGATACAGCATCAAACATTAGAAACGAACATATTGCGAAGAACTCGTCCTCCCCACTCCAAGAAAATGTCCCAAATCCCTACCAACCCAATAACGTGCTTATTATTCCTTCGAAGGACTCCAAGTGTTCTAAGCCGCAACGTTATCAGCGTGTGCAACCCAACCATCTGCCAGCAATCAGCACATTAGTCAAGCGCATCTACCAACCCAATAACGTGTTTATCATTCCCTCAAGATACCCCAAGCATTCCAAGCCACAACATTACCAGCGTGAGCAACCCAGAAATCAACACATTGGACAATGGCCAAGAACATACTGCATCTCCAAGAAAGCTCCCCAAAGCCCCCAAAGAAAGCTGCCTGAAAGACGCACAGTTCCACGTCTTCAAAGCAGCCCCATTCCCAGCGTGTCCAAACCCCACCATCTGCCACAAGCCAGCACGTCTTCAGCGCCACCTTGTCAAACACTGGACCAATCCCCAAATCCCAACCATCCCAATAACGTGCTTGTCCTTCCCTCAAGCCACGCAGAACGAAGACCACCCACCCGAAATCCCTACCAACCCAGTGGTTCCCAGAGGCCGTCAGCCAGGACTCGCCGGCGTCTCCAGAAAGACACCGCCGATGAAAGGCAGCTGAAAGATGGCGTTGATCACTCACCGGTCCTGCGCTTTGGAAGCCGTTCCTGTGGGCCACCCGGGCGGCGACGTCGGGGCTGGCATCTCCGCGAAACTCCACGAGGAACGAGTTGGTGAACACCTCGGGCTGGCTGGCCACGGCAGCGGCTGCGAGGGCCAGGAGAGCGAGAGCGGGCAACGTCACTGAGGCGCGCGGGGCCGGCGGCGGCATGGCACGGGGCGGGATGAGCCGACGGGTGGGGCGGCCGTGTTGACCTGCGAGCGACGGGAAGGAGAACCGAAAGAAATCCGAGCGATGGTGATGGCGGTCCTTCTTTGGACTCGGTCGCGGGTGAGTGAGAGCCGTGGATGCGACGATCGATCGCCGACGTCACCGCCCCGATCCATGCGGGTGCGCTCTAGCGGCGGAATCGATTTTCGGATGGGGGATCCGGGATCCGAGGAGGAGTCTGGGGCGACTCGGGCGCACGTTCGGGAGACGGAATCGCCCACCTCTCCGTCTCTGACGTTGAGGCAGCTGATACCTGAAGGGATATTTGTGAGTGGCATCCATGGGTGCCTGGCCGTAACGTACCAAGCGCCGAAATATCGGGGGAAGTTGGATGGTTGTAACGAAGTTTTAAAGAGCGCAATTTGTTCGTTATAACCGGCTCTGGTTATATCCGCGTGTACCTGAATCCGGCGCGCAGTTGGCGCCACGTTGTACTTTTCTTTTAGCAATTAGTAAGCACTAATTCTGCAC
>JAQIXS010002698.1:0-21397 GCA_034700785.1 Rossiulus vilnensis
CATTAGGCACGTAACACGCTTTATGAAAGGACCATTTACCAGTAAAACTTTTTATTGTAATGAAAGCGAGCCATAAAAACCGTCTTTTTTTTTACCGGCCGAGCGAAGTAAAGTGTTTTTAACTTGTTGGTCTGTTAATCTGGTTGTTGTTATGTTGCATGCTTTGAAAAAGTTTTTGCGTGTGTGTCTTAACGTGTTTATAGCCAAGCAACGGCTATATTCTCGAACTTTACCAAAAACCGAGGGCCTCGCTTAGGGCCAATTCTTTTGATCATTTGAAATTCAACGAGCACCATTATTTCGGCCAAACTATTTATTGTCCATAACGCTAATTTTCATCTTCGATATAACTGTTGCTCATTCACGTTCATACCAAATCCTAGTTTAGCATCTTGATTGTGCAGTCCCAATCTGTAAAAAAACAGACCTGAGAAGTACTGCAGTGCATTTTGTTCATTTAATTATGCAAAGGATCAGCGAAATAACTAGAAAAATATTTCGAGACATTCTCGAAGCCATCAATTCTTCAATCGTTCATTCGTTCACAAAACTCCATCCGTTCCTGTTTCGAGTAGCTTATATCCGTAGCCCATGGCTGTTTGTATCTAATGTACATACCCGAAAGTTTACTCTGAAATCGGATCATGAGAGTTTACGAGTCAAATTTGTTAGCTGTTCCAAAGGGGAGCAAATAAACACAAACAAAAATATCGTATGCATTGCTTATAAAAATTTTGAAGTTTACTCAACTAGCATTTATAAGATGGTTCTTACTTCTTAAAATGCTCGTCGGTTTTGGGTTTTAGATTATAGATTATGTCTTCCAGCATAAAGAAAGCCACACCGATGCCCAGCGGATGGGAAATAAGTCACGTGACAGGAAAAATTAATCGAAAAAAGGCGTTTTCTTTCTATTGGTCCATTTGAATTCCCAGTATATTATAGTTTTGACCAGGCTGCCTAAACTGTACTCGCTGATCATAGTGGTTAGGTAGGCGGTAACTAGATGTCGCAAACCAGACGTCCTCGGAATCGGAAGTGGTGTCCAGTGGCGACAGGTCAGCGCTGTCATATGTCGTGATCTATTAACCTTGTGAAACACCAAGATTGATCTCCCCCTCCCCCCTTAACGACTATTAACTAAGTATCCGGTTAACCTTAACATTCCTGGAATCCTGGTGCAAGGGAGTACAGCAGTTAAAAAAACCGACGTCGTTCTTGAATGCGCTTGCGAAGACAATGCGGTGGTCAGGGATGCTGATGACGTTCAGCGTTATTAATGCGATCGAAAACCAATTAAATATTGTGATTATACGAAAGTTAATTTGCGAACTGCGGTGACGTCGCCATTACATGTGATGACGTCACTTTGTAGCACGGCGCGCGGGGGCGTTCTACATTCAAGAGCATCACCTGAACCACACCCATTCAACGATACGATATGGTGGAATTTTTTTTACTTTTGGCCTCATAATTTAGGGGAAAAAATCATTAGTAACAGTGGGTAGAGATTTAGTACAGCGCCACCAGTTGCTCGAATCTCGTTTCGGCTGCCGCAGCCCCAATTTCATATTCTCCGTGACGCCAGGGGGCGCCTGCTGGTCATAGGTGGGTTACCGAGATGTATTCGGCACGGATTCATTGTGTAATTTCTGCCGCAACCCAAGCACATCGCTTTTGAGGTAATTGCAACCTGGTCAGCCCAACTGTTATTTAACTTCCTCGTGTTTTACCCTTCCTGTCTTCGAACGCGTTGTTTTTAACCCCTTCCGTTTTGATCACGTGGTGATAACAGGAAATCTGCTTGACCCTTTATTTTGGTAACTGAAAAAAAAAAGGTCGGCTGTGGAAATGCGTTACTTTGGAAAACCTTGTCCTTTTCAACCCATTTTACGGATAAGGAGAATGGAAAAGTGAATAGTTTTGAGAAGCTCTTGGTCAGATGATTTTTACGAAACGATATATTTAGTGATGGACCCATACGTAACTAGAGGTGCCATTTCGAAAGTCTCTTAACCTGTAGCCATTCATGTATATTGGTACCTTACAAGGCTTTCGTCACTCTAAAAATGTTCAACCTGTTAAAAGTACATGGAGCGAAGTCATTAGCTAAGTGAGTTTTAAAAATTGCATTATCTGAAAACTGACTAGGAGAAGGTGATTAGGTACCATCTCCCCTTCTTGGATCTGTCAAAGGCTTGACTGATTCACAAAGGTTTGGCTTCCAAAAAAAGATTCCAAGGTTGGACGGAGAGGTTCACACGGATCGGACGATTCTGGATTAGAAGAAGGGATGGACAATAGGGGTCAGCAAATTCGGACGTTCGTCCAATCAAGGGAGAATAAAATCAAGGGAATAATTTTAGCAGTTTTCAGAGGAATGAAGGATTTTGAAATGGATTGGCTAGACTTTTCCTTCTGGGAGAACAGTTGAAGTGAACTGATGTTTAGCACGTGTAATAAACTTGTCAAAACTTTAGTGTAGACGTACTGTATTAGTTTTCATAGCAGATGCATTCATCAGGGAAATACATTTCTGTGTGGTCACCCTGACTAGTTAGTAGGTAAACATGACATCATTTTAGGTCATTTTTATGAGTGCGCGTAATAAGAGACGCCACTTATTGGTCATTCTTTTCCAATTTACTAACTTCTTAAAAACGTTTTAAAGCACGAACTGCTAACAGCAACGTCTTCAAATGTTGTCATTTGTTTAAAAAATAGCCACGTGTTAATGATTAATTATAGGGTCGAAATTGGAATGCCTTATAGACAACGTTTATATTACATTTACGTTATGTGGAATTGATACGTTCTTTCAGATTGATATGTTAATCGTAATATGATATCACAGGATTTCCCCTGACCTGCCAGAGTTTCCTGGGAAATTTTGAAAGGCATGGAATAGTGATTTACGCTTGTATTTTGAAAAATTCAGGTAAATCCAACAATTACAATATTACATTTGCTTCTATATAAGTCATGATATCGACATTAATTATTGAAACTTCGTGCAAGGAAAGTCATGAAATTTGCATTTAACTCTTTAAAGACGTATAGGCTGATCAAAAGAAGCCACGCTAAATTCCAATTTTTTTAAACCTGAAAAGTTATCGCTTTTTTACAAAGTGACAACGAGCATTACCTGTCGTCCTGGACATGACCTCGGCTGGCTGCCTTGTTTTAAGCGTTGTTTAGCGCGTTTTCCCATCGAGCGACATTTGTATCAGATGTCCCT
The DNA here is from genome assembly GCA_034700785.1 of Rossiulus vilnensis. Lineage (NCBI taxonomy): Eukaryota > Metazoa > Arthropoda > Diplopoda > Julida > Julidae > Rossiulus > Rossiulus vilnensis. The sequence goes on from JAQIXS010002698.1 coordinate 3,239, forward strand.
GCTTGACCCCCACCCCGACCCCAGTTATTTCGGTTATTTTTAAGCGATCATTTTCGGCACTTCAGTTTTCCTCGCTGGTCCACCAAAAAGCGACCTTTTTTTTCCTCCTTCCTTTTTTAAGTAAAAATGTGAAAAACTTCACTCATAACTCTGGGGGGTATTTAAAAGCATGACAGATAACCACTGCATGGACGTCGGGGGTCAACACTTGACTTGATACATGTATTAAATAATACACGAATGTCCAGATTTTTTTCAAGCAAAATACACGTATACCGCTCCAACTCACAGCTGTTGCTAAGTGGCGTTTATAAAGACATTTGTTAACTTGTGCCTATAAAATGCTTTTTTCTCATAAAACCAAATTGCCAGTGCACGTGGTTACGTTAAAACCATAAAATTTGACGTTTATTTTTGGGTGGTGAAAGAGGAGGGCAGGAGCATCGATTGCTGCTATCGATAGTGATGGTATTAGCGTGACGTCATTATGATGTAGAAATTATGAAATCAAACTAATTGCAAAATGTTGTTTATGGATCGCCCTGTAATCTTTTGTAGGTAGGAACGAAAGTTGAAAATATATATATTTTTTTTTCCTCCCCGAATAACCCTGGTTCGCGTCTCTAATTTGTAACCCCGTGGATTAATTGATATTCATTAAAGAACTTAATAATCCGTCTGCTTCATGGCTAGACCGTATCCGAAGCGCCGTTGTTATGGTTAATTATGTAAGGAGGAAATCCATATTTTTCGGTTTTATCTATGGATTTCGCTGCTGTTTATTCGTGCTTCAGTAAGGGTATGGCAGAAAGCATCATCGCAATAAACCAATAAATTTAGTTTGGAACATTCTTATAGAAAAGCAGGAAATAATCCTTCAATGATCTTTTGTGTTGAATTTCGCCTGCTGTGTTCCCTTTATTCGTTTTTAAACAAAAATAGTATTTGAAAATACACATCATTTTTATTCATTTTTGTAAAAATAAAAATCTTCACTAAAAAGCCGTAACAATTATTATTTGACAAATTATCGATACAATTCTTTTGTACGTACAAGTAAAGACGGCTAAGCTGTAGACGAAATAATAATAATTAGAAATGATAAGATTTTTAGTAACAATATCAGTACATTTCATATCCATTGAATGATTTTAATTGAAACTTCCATTAAAAGTTGGGATAGGAAATATACATTTAAATATGCTATCAAAGAGTAGATTTTAGAAAAAAAACTAATCATAAACGGGGAAGTTTTTCCCTGGCTTTTAAATCATTTTTCGTTATAAATAAAACTTGCACGTCATGGGCGGCATTTTTGAAAATCTAATCCCGAGTGATGTATGCTTTTTTTCTAAATTTTCAGTAATCATTCTTGGTTTATAACTTACAACTGCATCTACATGTAATTAGACAAACGCATTTAGAAACATTAACCCTGTACACGGCGTACAGGGTGCAGCGTAAGTTGTCTTTTGGAATGCATCGAATGGTTAGAATTTCGTGATTGCTGACTTTTTTGTTTACTGAATTTCGCGATCTGCCACCTGGTGGCGCCTCCCGTCATTTCCAGACGCTAATTTCGAAGTTGTTTTCGGTTTTTAACTTTCCGTTTGACCTCGTTTCCGTCCCGCTGCTGCCTTGGCTCGATTTTTTCGATTTTTATTTCGTGCAAACTGGGCCTATTTCCGCCTTTGTAACCCACCTGGCCCTGATTGGCTGGCCGATGCGCACGGATAATGCCTAGGCCTAATTAAGTTAGTACGCTGCGCCCCTCGTAATTATCGGGCAAACGCTACTCCATCGGGGGTAAGAGGGGGATGGGGTCGAAATTCACAATTTTAAAAGATTACTAAAAAAATTGCCAGATTTGCGTGCGGAAATTAGAAGAAGAAACGGAGTAGTTAAAATCGATGACCAGCGGTCACCCCGGGTTCCAGGAAGGGGGGGTGGGGATGAGTACCCCTATGACCAGGGTAGTAAAATGGCCCATCCACCTTTGAAGGTTTCCGGTCAAACTCTTCAAAATGAGCGAATGCATAGTGTCAACAGCACTTTTAAATAGTTTGCCGGCTTTTACCGATTATCCTGTTCGATATGGTGGGGTGTTGGTTAATCTTGTATTTATTAACACCAATTCAGAATTGAAGTTCAATCATTTTTTTCTCTGTGATGATCAAAGCGGCGCAGATACCGACAAAGTGCTTCAATCTTTATCATTTTGATTCATTTAATGGATTGTTGTAGCTGCACCATTTTTTGGATAGTGAATGCAAGGTGTGAGTAACTCGATCGATGATAAAAGTAATCTTTCTGTGAAGATACCGTGTTTATTCAGCCATGTTGCATAACAATGTTAATAGTAACAGTTTGCATCGGTATTTTTCCAACTCTTTGGTCGTTTTATTTTCTAAATTAATGACCTGTTTAAAACCATCTGAATCAGTTTGTCTAAGATAACGACCTGTTGACGTAATGACATTTTTATTCCCCAGTTAATGATCTATTAATTTTAAAAGGTTGAATGACCTAAATTAGACAAAATATTAAATTTTGGCTTCATGCTTATGTGGAAATGTGACGTCATTTTTATCAAAACCAAATTAACTTTGGGCAAAAATGATGACTGATAAAGGGAATTATTAGTAAAGATGATCGATGGATAGGTAACGAATGTGTTAAAAAGTGGAGACGGTCATTAATACTGTCAGTAATGCTGATCGTAAAAGGGGCAATATTGTTACATGTAGTTTGAAGTTGAAATACTGGGGACTATCCAAATGTTTTTTATATTAGAGTGGCATGTATGCATTTTGACAGTTATACTGACCACGTGTGCCGCAGTATACGAGCGTTAATACCAGGGTGGCACGTTCGTTCTCATTGGCTGAATTCGAAGCCCGACCTTAGAAAGGTGTCAGAACATCTAAACTTGTACTTTGCTACATAAAGTGATATTCATCTCGTAGGGTGGCGACAGTAATGTTGCCTTATGTCAGTATGACTGATCAGTAATAATGATTGTCAGATGCGCTCGTAAAACTTCATCTTGGTGGATTTCCATGTAATTTTTCCATTCCAATTATTGATTTTTGGACGTGGATCGAGTCTGGAACATCAGTGGGGACCTCAGACGATCAATGACCCATTTCTTCTCGAGTTCATAACCTATAACCCTAGATATTGACCGTTCGCTGGGCCAAGTGACATCAACTGCTCAGGTTTTGTCCTAAAATGGCAAAGTGCCAAATTCTTCCGCCAGGTGGCTCCCCGGCGGTATTGATCGCCTGGCGTACCATTTATTGACTTATTGCTGACGTGAACAAGGTGAACTTTTCCCCTAGTAATGGTATAATCCTTCTCTTGCCTCCCTAATTTTCTTCGCCATTTTTTTTTCTTCCTTATGTCTTTTTTTTTTCTTCCTTATGTCTTTTTTTTTTCTTCTTCTTCACTATGCTAATCGATTTTTCGTCAGCGATGACGACAGAATATTAAACATTGGATTTTATTTTTGTCAGAGACTTTCAGCTCCTTTTTTCGTTTTTTTTTCTACCCCAAGCATGGTCTTTTTCATTCTGTCTTTTTTTCTCTTCGAAATTCTGTTCCCTTTTTATTTCTTCAAAGTAGGTCGACTTGGAATTCTTTCATAGCAAAAATGGTGGCTTTGAAGACAGAGATTTCGAAGGGATGGTTCGGCTGGGCACTAAAATGTTGTTGTTGTTATTGCGAGATTTGGAATTTTCCTATTTACACGGTATCTACGTGTCAGTAGTCCTACATCAAAACTCCTGTGCATCTGGAAGGCCAGGCACGAGAAAAATGGTCAGGGAAAGTCAGGGAAATATCCCGTTTTTGCTCGAAAATCAGGGAAAGTCAGGGGGCTCCTTTAAAAATATACCCTGAATTTTGAGGGGCACTTCCACTGAAAAGTGCTCAAGTGCTAAGGAATTATTGTTCATAAATATTGTTTTCGTTATTTTACTAATACAAATGCGATTGCTCAGAAATAAGTAGAGCTGCAAAAAAATCTGATAATGTGTTGTTTAACAGTTAATATTTCCTTTGATGCCTCTGATGCAAAATTGATTTTGATAAAGTCATGGTTTTTTAGGTTTCTGACTGAAAATTTGGTCATTATTTGGTCATTTGGCCTTAGTTGGGTTTGATTCCGGTATTCCTTAAAAAATCATTGGTTGAAAGGCATTAATTAGCATTAAATCAATTTTATATGCCAGTGGTTATATATTATGGTGAAGCTTCTTGGAGAAAATATAAAATCTTTGAGCGACTTAATTTATTGTCCTTCTCCTTCCTTAATTTCATTACAAATTTAAAAACGAACAAATAATTAAAATCAATATTCAAATAAGAAATTATATTTTCTGTTGAAAATATTCTTTTTACTTGTTCGTTTTGATAAAACTAAAGATACCATCGAGTGATTTGTTTTCGAGAATTCATTCAGTTTTGTGACACCCTGCATCGATGCGTTTTAATTAAAGGTGGAATTTGGGGGAAGGGGTGGGGCTTCGGCTGCTGCTCCTAGAACGTTTTTTTGCATAAAGTAATCGTGAATAATGGAGCTGACCAAGTGTCATAAAATCGGAGAGGTTTTTTTTAATAATTTTTTGTTTGCGATGGAAATGAATCCTAATTTTCCCATGCAACTACCGAATTTATGCCGACATTAGGCTTTTAATTTGGGTGCAAGGCAACAATTTGGGCATCGTATCCTGGGAACCCCTTATTTTGTGTCCGACCTACAAGTAAGTTGGCCCATCAACTGGTTATTTACCTCTAAACAGTGATAAAACGGGAGAAAAAAAAGGATACCAACTGGAATTGGGAAGTTGTGAAAATTCAATGTCGTGTGTATAAATTTTTAAATACTATGACTTTTCTTTGGGAAGGTACCGGAATTATTTTAGAAAATTTATTTTTCGATTAAAATCCTTGAAAAGTCTTGAAATAAGCTCTAGTACTTTAGGGTCATTTACAGATGTTTTGGTCTAATCGTGATAGGTCAATTTTGCAATACAATGTCATGTAGGCCTATCCACATTAAATGACAATTGTTTTTATTCGAATACCTTCATTAAAATCAGTTTAAATGTTTTGTTTAATTTTTTAAAAATCGTCAACTACGTAAAATAGGTTGTCCTTAAACAAATGTAAATTCCTTGATTTTGCACAGACAATTCCTGAAAATAACACGCGTATGCGTAGGTTTTTAAGTAAAAATTGGTCTTAATTAAAATCAATTAAACTTAAAATTTTTTTTAAAAATTCTTTAACTTCGTTTTCAATGTGTTCAAACACATTTCGAAGTCATTAACAAGCCATTACAGGGTTCGTGCGCGCCTCGTAAGTCAGGGACACTCCACATGAGTATGCACTTAATTTTGGCAATTGCGGTGGATTATGCTCAGTACTGAGGAATTGTTCATAAATAGTTTATTTTACTGATAAAAATACAATTTCCCAGAAAGTATAGCTAAAATAGCTGACTGTTTTTATTGAAGCATGAGTTAGCTACAGAATCTATTTTAAAAGTCTGGAAAACTTTCTTGTGTTGGTCAGGGAAAGTCAAGGAAATGATTTTGTGAATTAACATTACGTCACTGATTTTCCATAACCAGACTTTGTTGAGGCGACTTGTGTAAAGTTAATTCGACCATTAAAAGAGAAGAAAATGGTCCTTGGATCGATAACTTCGTTTTGGATTTGCTCAAACACACCAATTGCTAAAAAGCATTTGAGCAAATTCGAATGGTTTTTAGCCCTCGATTTTCCATTGCCACGTTTCCTCGAAGTCATTATAAAAAAAAAGTCCTTGATTTTGCATTGCGGAAGCCGCGTACAGGTCCTAGGAGAGATTCGCCAGTGGCGCCACCTAAGGACTCCTCGACGCCATTTATTATTATTATTATTATTTCCCATGAACGCTCTCATTCGCTCGTTTGCAAACAGTTATGCACTATTTCGTTGTAATGCTTTTCAAATGGAGCCCTAATCGTGTTAATTTCTCTTTTGTATTTCACAGGGATTTGTAAATTCTGGTTATGGAGTGAACGGCATCGCACATGTGAGTAATCAAATCTTAATTACGCTCTTTTAATTTCGTTTTAAATTGTAACGAAGCGGGGCTCGTTTTAATTTCACTTAAGGCCCTATTAATTCGAGTCGTGGCGTTATTTAAAAGCGCTCTTCGCGATGGGGGAATTCAAACGCCCATAATCACTCTCTATCTCTCACAATTGCATCAAATAGCCCTAGTTTTTTTGTTTGTAACGTTTTGTTTTAATCTTTCCAATTGCCACTTAAGCGCCGATTATGAATTTGAAACTGGTGGCGCTGCTAACCGTTCCGCCTTCCTCGCTTATTATTTCAAACCGCCTTTTAATTAATGGGGTATTATTATTGCCCTACTCTTAAATTGCGGCTCAGGCCCTTTACGCCACCCTCCTACCCAATTAGGGGGTAGAGGGGCGGAAATGTTACGCGAAAGCCTTTCCTTACGTGGATATAATTTATTTATATATTTATGCAGTGCGCGTAATTCGTGTTGATTGTCTGATTAATAACTCGATGTAATCTTGACTGTAATTATATCAATTCGGAGGCATTTACATTTATATATATATAGAGCCAGCGTTTAATTGCGAATGTTAATTGAGTGCGGTAGACATACCATTATCACCAATTAGACCTCCACCCCCCCCCCCCCTCACCTTTTGAGAGGGGAGTGGGGCGCCTTGTTTGACGAATTGCGCGCAACTTCGGTTAGTTAATCGGCTGGTTAATCTAATATACATGTAGTTCGTCCAACCTCACCGATGGGGGAAGAGTTTATGCCCCGGCGTGGGCTCCTAAAAGTCGACTTTTGGACTTCTTAGCCCCAACTACCTTTGATCATTTGCAGCAGGTAGCAACTTGGTTAAATTGCAAAATTCAACATGCTTAATTTATTAAGGAGGAAGTGAAATAAGAAACTGAGCCAGCTGGGGAAGTTAAAAAAACACGTTAATTAGGAAACATTACCAAACACTGATGTCATATACAGGGATGAAAAGCTAAAAAAAGAAAAAGGACTAAACGGCAAAATAATAAGAAATTGACGTCAGTTTGACAAGGTAAAGGTCCAAGAAACTGAGGTCATTTTAATTAGAAATGAGATCGACTGAGAAATGAGAAATAAAGAGCAAAAACTGATGCCAGTTTGACAATAAAAATGACCAAAAGTGTTTTACACGGGATTTAAATAAAAAAAATATACGTCAGATTTTCACATAACTTTGATGTCAACATTTAAAAAGATGGCTATTTGAGGCCATTCGATCTTTGACCCCATTAGCAGATTAGAGGCCCAGAATAAAGAACGTTAATGATAACTATTAAACAGGTGTTTACATTAGATAAAAAATGACTGAGAAATGACCTCCTTCCGTGACGTTTTAGGCAGGTCATTAAAGAGAGAATAAATGGCCAGTAAATTTCGAGCCCTGTGCCGTTGTAAATACTGTTCCTGTGTGCGATTATTTTGTAACGGTATTAATTTCACCAGAGTTCATCATATATTGGGGTGGCAATCAAATCATTTTTGGGTGCCTTCTGGGCATTAAAGTCCACATTAAGTCATTGAAGGGCATTGAGTTTAGTCATTGCAACTTTAGGAAAATACCAAGTTTTCTGCGAAACATCTTTTGATGTAAACATTTAATAACAATGTTTTTTATATTATTTGTAATTATATAATTGCATTTATAACGGAATTAAGTGTGCCGAGCCCCATACACACACTAAAAGTAGTTAAATGTTGTTAGTTCTTTGTGAAAAATTGCAGAATCTGTTGCATCGAATGTATCATAGATGGCGCTGGTATTTTCAGTGTCGCGCTCCCTTTGATGCCGCATTTAGTGTGTAGAAATAAATGTTGGGCATTAACGTGACCAAAGAAAGGCTGCTTAACCTTTTCAACTTAATTTTGAAATGGCTGCCAAGTGGCTTTGAAAGGGAATCCCGCCATCTTACTTCGAATTTGTAATGATGGCATTTTCACTAATTTTCAATTAATGCAAGATGACACTCGTTAATTGATCCACTTTTAGCCGAGAAACTGATTAGCACTTGTTGTGTAGTGGTTATTTTTTACACTTATCTGTTTATGTACCCACCACGGGGTCCGATTGAGGAGGGGTGGGAGGAGAAGAAAAACGAGCCTTTCCTAAATACTTTACGCTTCTTGGATATCTTTTCGGTTTTAGTATGGATATCAATGGGCTTTTCCAAATAACTACATTAAACACTTTTCTTATTTGTATTTGACTTTTAAATAAGGAAGGGATTTAAAACCTTAAAACTGCCCGATTTTTCTAGTTAAAGCAAGCTTTGAAAGTGCTTTTAAAACGATTTAAGCACTTTGCCAAACAATCTAATGCCCAGTGCTTTCATCCACTTGAATTTAAGAGTGCTAATTATGCCAACGACTATTTATATGCTTTTAAGAGATGTTATTAAATCGAACACTTGGTTTAATATTGTTTAAAAAAAAACATGCTAAGGGACATTAAAAATTAATCTCGGAAAAGTCATTGAATTAAGTTCCCAGATTCATAATTTAGCAATAAAATTATTCTGGAAGCTTATCAAGTGTATTTATTTTAATATTTTTTTTAAAATCAAAAGTAAGTTCTTTTATCACCTCTCAATGGTGGCGTGGAATATTTTAACCTTCAATTGGTCAGATCATCAATATGCAAGTTCATCAATAACTTGTCCCATAAATGCACCGTGTGACTGAAGAAATTAATGAACGAACAAAATGGCGCCTGTGAATTAAATAAAATATATATATTTTATTTTTTCCTGTTGGTCGCTTTCCGCGTTGATCTGTGTTCTTAATTGATCGCTTATTCGCTTTGGTCGAGTTATTTTGCCCAGACTCCATCTGAATGCATCCAAATGAGGTTACCTGCAGCGATATCCATGGGATTATTTCATTTCCTTATTGCCTGGTGCGCATCTACATGTGCATAGTATGCGCATTCGCTCATAATAGACTTGGTGTGCAAACAAACAGACTCGCGTATAAAAAAAAGTGGACGAGGGGCGTTCCAAAAATACCTGAACAAATTACCGAATTTGGTTGAATCCATCTCCAACCTTGGGGTCTTCAATGGACGGCCCCTTTGTGCCAAAATTGTGTTTTTGTCGAAATTTCTCCAAAGCGTAATATGCGCCACTGGAATAATCGTTCAAAACACCCTGCATGCAAATCCACACTTCTAGATAACCGACTTTTCAAGTCCAAACTATGCCTACGTTTGTGTGGGTGGGGCCCTGGATCAAGGGAAAGTCATAATGGTTTGTAATACCAAAAATGTCAAGAAATGTCGCCTGTGTAAAATGGAAGAGACCAACTTTTGGGGGCTGCACGCCCCAAGTTTCTGATTTTGAATGTGAGTTTGCATCGCCGTTTAAAGCAAACCGTAGGATTTATTGAGCTCCTGATAAGATTAGATTTGTTTACTCCATTTTAACGGACCAATGAGAGCGCTTGTGCGCCCACATGGGATAACAGTTAGTAAATTGTTCGCGTCACTTGTTTGAAGGGTGCCAAAATTGCGTTGCGACCGTCACGTCGTAAGTGCCACACACCAAGGCTTTAGTGCTAACACTATATTTGCGAAACGTTTCAGTTTCTTCTGAAAAAAGGTTGTTTGGTTTGGCACTTACAACGTTATGGTTCGGAAGGTTGGAATCTATACGCAGGTTTTTTTTTTCGGGGGACCAGCCTCAAAATGACTAATTGTCAACATCGCAAACAGTATTCTTTAGTAATTATGGTTAAAGTTCCTCTAGTCATCGCTAGATGTCGCCTTTTGCATGTCATCCGCTCATCGTAAGATGGCCGCTCCTGCCGCAGACCTTTCATGGCATTTCACCGTCAACTTTGGATGAACGCGTCCCAGTTTTTCTTTTCTTGTCAAATTCGACCCCGGGTTGTTTTCCTCGATTTTGTTCCTCCCCAAGTCTTAATTGCAATTTCTTCCCACTCCCTTCTCCCCGATTCCCCTGCTCAGTTTTTTCTTCGCGTCTAAACCCCCGCGTTTTATTTCTTGCCCTGTTTTATGATGAGGCTTTGATTTACGATTGACGTGTGAAGGCTGTAAACGTTAGTGGATCACTCTGTGGAAACTAGCTGCGCGAAGGAATGTTTGCATTTTTCCTATTGTCCACACCTCATAAATACAAACGCTGGCGACGGAAGAAGGGGTAGCTCAGGGAAGCAACGCCCTCTAGCGGCGCCATCCGCAGCATTCGCTGTCTTGTTTACGTGCGTCTTACGCGCTCTGCTTCGCCAATTTGGGTGCATTTGAAAATTGCGACCCTGAAACACGTGGAATGCGTCTAAAGACTCGCTCCTGGGCTTTTAAAACTTCCCAAAAAATCGCCAGCGTTTGTTTACCATGGATTTCTACTGTTGCTCGTTGTCGCTCTAAATTGTATTTCAATTGCAATTTAATGCAGATATCTCAACCGGCATTTGAAAGAACGCTAGGGGGAGCGCCGTTAACCGATTGAAATCGAATTGAATTGAAATTTGTCATTTAATATCCTGGAAGGCTTTTGAGATTTAGGTCATTCAATACTGGAAAGCCATTGATCCAAATTTGGATTTGCATGGAGATGATCCTTAAGTCATTCATTTAAATTTAGGTTATTTAATAGGCTTACTCTGAAAGTAATTGATTTGACAAGTTCTTATATGACAAATTTTGGACAAATTCAAGAAAATTTCAAGAAGAAACCGATGTCATTGGTTTAATTTAGGTCATTTGAGTCGCTGAAATTTTTCGATGAAAAGTTAGGTCGTGTAAGACCCAGAAAAGTCATTAAAATGTAATTAGAATACTTCTTATAATGACTTTTGACTTGATAATACCGAATAATATTTTAAATTTTTATTCACGTTTCGGCCACTTTTAGGTCTTCTTCAGGTGCTTTTTTTGATTTGTTTTACATGTATCTGAATCAGGTTTTTTAAACTAACAATTCGTACATGTTCATAAACATGTATGTAGAAATAATAACCACGGAAAAAATCCAAAATGTAAGCCCACGTTTGGTAGATAGGTATATTTCATAATTCAATTCAATTACTGAAGGCAGTTAATAGTGGACCATACTATACGTCTGAAATGTTAATTATAATTTTATTTACTTTAGCTGATAAACTACTGAATTTAAGCCAGAAGGGTATAGAATCCCTTAGTACATTTGTTGTGATGTTAGGAGGCGGAGCTCATTCTTTGTGTCGTCATAATAGGTTGTTTGGCGTTACTTTCGCGAACGAGTCTAGCCGCCTGGTGGCTGTTAGTTAAAACGTCAATGTGTTCGTTGCAATGAGTTGTGGGTCGTCTTCGTCCATTGTGTCCAGAACGCTCTGACAATAGGCCTGCTTTTGTGTCTTTAAATTGGTGACCCTCCCGTCGCTCGGCCAGCGTCTATTTCAGACCCGTTCCCCAACCTCTTCCCTTCCCCCACAAATCAGTTTTTTTTTACATTTTGGGTATGCCCACCTACCTACCTACATATACCTTTGCTTACCTGCCTGCCTGCTTTCGGAGGCCGTTGTTCCTCCGCCATTTTAGCGTTAGCGTATAATATCCCCTTAATTCTAATTTTCGAAGTAGTCCGTGTGAGGCCCTCCTCCCCCTTACCCTTTTTCCCCTCAGTGCGTTGCTCTCGGGTTGTCCGTGGCCCGAGGCGGGCAAAGGGGGTTCGGGGCTGGCCGGAATTGACCCTCTGGCCACCTGGAGGAGCCCTGCCTCATTTCCCGGGGAATCTTCTTCTTTCGTTCGTTGTTAGAAGAAAGCAAAACTAGTCGCTGTTTTAAATACAGTACATGCGTTAGTTTTTGATCAGTAGTTTTGATCACGGGATAATACTGACTGTAATACTGATGGATTGACGTTGAATGCTCACGAATATTCGCTTTATGCACGTACTGGTATTCCATTTCGAAAGGAGATTGTCGAACGATTTAAACGTTATGCTGGGTTCTAGAATAATGGATGAGAGAATCTGATATTCTGGCTTTCTCTAAGCTGGATTGCATAATCTATAAGTTGGATATCTCTGGTTGGTTTGGTCTCAGTGTATTTTCTTTTTGTACAGAAATGTCTCCTAGACAGTTTGGTTTGCTTCGTGTCTCAATTCACGACGGACTAATAGGCCTATTTCAGACACTGTATTATCTGTATATGATATGTCATGAAATGAGCTCATGGGTTAAACTTCAAGAATTAAAAGTGAGCCGAGGAAACGTGAAGTTTAAGTTGAGCTATGATGGCAGTATTGAAATTAACAGTAATACTGATGGATATGATGATTCACGTTTTACCTTTTGCGCTTCAGTTCGGAGATTGAGAGCAATACTGATGTCGCGATTGCGTTCGTCAATATTGACGTCATATTTTTATGAGAACATAAACGTCAAATTATCGTGTTGTTAGGATACTGTTGTTTTTAGGGCCAGTTGCTCCAACAAATGTTTAGAAAAACCCAAGGTAAACCTCAAGTTAACTAAGGAAAAGCATTGCTCCACGCTGATTAATGTTAACCACGGGTTAACCGTGAGGAAATGTTAACCCAGCTAATAGACTGGGTCAACATAAGGTTTATAATATAATTAAGTTTTCCCAGAATTCCTAGCTGCAACCTTGAGTTAAAACTTCATACAGTAGACTGGTGCAACAACAACCTAGTAACCCTTAGACGAACTTGTGGTTATAGGTATTCCTAGGTTATTTAACCTGGATTGGTGCAACCTATCCTTAAACAGCCTTGCACTATGTGTTATGGCGAAACACGGTCAATATAATCAAGTACTAATCGTGTGAGGGCAATACTAATGGAATAAAGCAGAACACTGATGCGTATCTGAAATGTGATTTGAATGAAACATCGACGCATACTGTCAGTAATGGCAAAGGAAATCGTTCCTATTTTCAAGACACAGGTGAGGGTAAATCCCTCTCAAAGAAGCGATTCAGGTGCCACCTAGCGGCTTCCATTGTCCGACATAATAGTTGACTAACCCATTTTCACCTCTTTTTTGGTTTACCTGTCCTTCTGCATTGTAGCCCCCTCAAAAAAATGGTAAAATTCTCCGGTTGATACATACGAACTTGAAAGTTCAATGACTTTTTCGTCAGCTATATCCAATGAAGGAGGGTAGGGGAGGGTCCGGCCAGAGGGCGCCTCCTCCTGCGAACAGAAAGGTACCACCAAAAATACCATTGTCTTTTTTTAGGTTTTTTAATGAGTTCTCTCAACCAGAGATCCGCATGGCCGAGGCAGGGGCGAGCAATTGGCTCAAATGGAGCCTCGTTCAATTTGCTATTAGACCGACCGAAAAAATACCCCCCTTTTTGGTCATTAATTTAAACGAAAATAATAGAAAAAACCGTCATGTTTAATCTGTGCCAACGCTGAGGGCACATTCGTGGCTACCTTGACCACAGAACAGAATTGAAATAGTTGATCGTACGAGTTATGTTTTATGAATTCGTGTGTTCAATCGAGTGAAAAACGCCATCAGAATTCAAATGTTATTTTATTATTAGACAGGGGTTTGTACTTTAAAGTTGCAAATTGGCTGCATGGAAACGATAGAGTGGACGTTGGTCACTTGTTAAAGACGTATTCGAGAGTGCTTTAATGCGGAACCTTGTGATTTTATTTTTTATCCATAATTTAGTTTCGATAAATCTTTTTAACTTCTTCGCAAATTACATGTTTTTCTCTCTTTATTATTAAATTGTTTTTGGTTGTGAAGGACTCATTGTTATGACCCCAAAGCTGCTAAATAATGATTTGAAAACACGCAACGAAATTATTAAAAAATGTAATGATAGTTTTAAATTTCACCGATTACTTTTTTTACTCCACTAGAAGTATTCCGATTCGCGTTACTGTACTGTACTGTTCATCGGCCCCTTCTATATTGGTTAAAGTACTTCAGTAACATTCGCGTGCATGCATGTATAGTTTTGTTTTTTATTATTATGAATTTTAGTACGGAAGGAGTAAGATATTAAGGAATTCGCCTTCCCAGCGATTCCCAATATGGCAGCCTCGTTTCATTTTGGTGCCTTCAGGTGTCGCTTTTGCATGCGTAGTTTTCCGAAGTTTCGAACGTGTCGTCATCCGCCTCTCGCCTGTGGTTTCTTGTTGTTAGCTGAGCTTTTGGAAACTGATATTTTTCACCAATTTTGCGTGTCTCCATGGCCACGATAATTTGCTTGTTTGGACAACAGGAAGCATTTGATTGGCTCGATGACGTCATCAATCCCCCAAGTCGTGTCCCCCCATTTGCATAATAATCACTCGTTTTGCGATAATTACTGTGATTAAGTTTTCATTTGCCAAGCTGCTTCGTCATCTCCACTCTTGTGTTCCTCTGGAGAATCCTCCTCCTCCTCTTCCCTCCCCCCCCCCCCAAAAAAAAAATGCAACAGCGGGGTGCTTCCGGGTCGTTGAAAAGTCGGGTGTAAACTTGGATCCTTAGTCTTTGAAAGTCATTGAACCTGCATTAGCATAGTTTGATTTCGCGAATTAGGTTTAGGAAAAGCACCGGCAGAGAAAAATACCGGAAATGATTGATTTAATGCTTTGTTATGTTGGTCTTTTCATCCGCTGGGAAAATAAAAATATTGAAACAAAAAAGCTGTTAAAATCCTTTGAATGATTTTTTTTCCTTCTTGGATTGATCTGCTTTGTTGAATCCGGGCTAAAACGCCACGTGCTGCCAGTCGTTAAAGCGTTTTTCAAGGCATTGAAAACTCATTAATTTCCATGCTGGCAAATCTGTAGGCCCTGATGATCTGGCTTCGATTTTTGCTTCCGTTTTATACTTAAAGTAATTTTGATAGTCAGGAATTTGTTTAGCAAATACATGGAAAGGTCAGGCTGGTTGAATTTACATGTAATTTCGGGTAGGGACCCAGGTAACGCTTATCATGCAAATCATAGCAAATGCAAATTTCCAGTGGAATCCACTTGTACCGTTTCAAATGGCGTTCAAATACCACAGTTAAGTAAAAAGTCTTTGAAAAGTCATTGATTTTGCATCGCAGAATTCTGTAGATACGTATATTGCACGAGTTTTGTGCATTGGTCTTTCAGTGCCAGTCGATTCGAGTTCGCCACCAGATGGCGTCCCAGGCGCCACGCTTAATTTCACGCGTGGTCGTTGGGGGTGCTTAAGGGGCTTTTGCGGTGCTCGGCGCCCCCTGGCGACTAGTGACTATCGACTCGACCTAACTGCTGGCTCGGCTGTTGGTGACGTAACGGCCTCTCTTCTTCTTCTGTGGGAGGAGGGAGAGAGGGGGGATGGGGTGCGAATGGGCCCCCCCCCTCCCCCTCTCATCTCATCCAGGGCCCCATTCACCCCTCGATGGCGATGTGAAGTTCGATGAAATACTCTGTGTGTGTGCGAGAGAGAGAAGAGGGAAAATGAAGTCTGCCGGCATAAGGCTTCGTGGAAATGACGTCATTGGTTAGGGGCTTGAGGGACCCGCTCGCCTGGGTTGCAGATTAGGATTGAGGGGGTAAGGGGCCGGGGTTGGGGGTGTAGCGTCGTTAACGCAAAATGAGAGACTGCCAACTTCTACGGTTTGATGCAACAACTGAGCGAGTCTCGACTCTATCGACTTTAATGTGGCGCATGCGCAAACTGGAGGTAGTGTTGAACACTGAGGTGATGCAACCCGTTAACTAACCATGATGTCCGCCATCGATGTTTCTTTAGTTCAGGGAAGACCAAAAGTACGTGAAATCCAAATTCAGAAATATCAGGTATGAGTCATTCCGAATTTGAGTAGTTTTTGTTAAAAAAAATGTTCATTTCAAGAACTGGTTGATGTCTGGGATCAAACAACTTTTTACTTGTTAAAACGTGAGAAGGCGCTAAAGGCCTTAGCAATGATTGTCATGGTTGAAATTGGTGAAAATCGATAGATGCACCATATGCCTGCGTTTAGTTAGTCAATGAAAAGTCATTGATTGAAATCCAGATCATTAAATTGTCGTCAGGTGTGCATGTACATAAATAATAGTTTGCGCGCATTTTGTTAAGACCTGCTTAAAACTGGTAAATCGTGCTTTAAAATAGTAAATTATGTCAATTATGTCGTTGATTTTTAAAGTTCTTGATTTCACATTCAATTCAACTCAACTCAGTATCCTCCTGTCTGCAAGAATATGCCATGTGGTGGGGGGTGTAATCCATCAACTCAAGTTACTTTTCCAATATTTTTTCTTTATTAGAACTGCCAATTCTTTTACGCAATACATGAATGTATTTAATGTTAGGGTGTACATTATATTTGATTTGTTCTTCGATTTACTGTTCGAATATTCACTTATAACAGGTAACAATTGGTGGGTATTCAGTGATGCAAAACTATTCTCTCAAAACGGATATATATATATTTGATGTGGCACAGTCGATTTACCCTGTTGTCACAACGTCAAAATCAAAATTTGAC
The DNA here is from genome assembly GCA_034700785.1 of Rossiulus vilnensis. Lineage (NCBI taxonomy): Eukaryota > Metazoa > Arthropoda > Diplopoda > Julida > Julidae > Rossiulus > Rossiulus vilnensis. Next base: position 19,792 of record JAQIXS010002698.1, read on the forward strand.
GAATTGCTCTATCAAAGATATCAGTATAGTTTCCACTATTTAACTTTCCCCTAGCAATTAAGAACTGATAATGTGAACATCGGTGTGGATGATGTTGAGAAAATATTTTTGACGAAGTATAACGCATGAGATGTTAAACGTAGGCTATAATAACTGGCAAAGATAACGACTATATAGTGTAAAGAACTACACGAAGGTCTACACCACCAAAATGTAAACCGCTCCAGAAATTACTGTGGAAAACTTGGCAAACTTTTAATACACTTAAAGGGGATAGCTTGGGATTTTCATGATTTGTTTTTCTAATTCATTCACCGCATGAACCGATCAAATGATAGAAAGATTAAAATTCTACAAAATTTTCCAAAAAATGTAAATGATTTGCAAATTGGGTTGGGTATTACGTTGTAAATACATTAACGTAGTCAATATTTTGATTAAACTACGATGAAATGTCCATGTCGGCCGGATGCTACGTTGTTTACAAAATTTCAATTTTATTTTTTGGTAACGTTCTGCAAACTCCAGTTATGATAATGTCGGTTTAACATAAATACCCGTTTTTGTTAATAATGCTCACTGTATATGTAAAAATGTAAAAATTAAACGTGTACCTTAGGAAATGTATGAAAAATAATCTTAGCATTTCGTATATTTTAAAATTCATAAACAAACTTGTTGATTGCACTTTTAAGTTTCCTGTCAACATTGGTATCAAGCTTCGAGCAGCTTTTAACTCTCCATTAAATGTTGGTTGTAAGACGCAAAAGTTTTAATTATACATAATGTCGACTAATTATACGCGTTACGTGTCATATCTGTTCACCGCCGTCGATCCATCAGCGCCACCTACCGACCGAGTTCGCATCCGAGCCAACTTTTTTTTTGTGCCATAAGTTGGACGAGAGGGCAGGGGCGCTGGGGTCGGGCATTGTGGGTGTGGGGGTAGAGGGGGGGGGTGGTGCGTTTGTGTGTGTGTGTGTGTATATTCCTTGCCATCTGTGGTTGGGTTTTGGATGCCCATCCGTCGTGCACGCACTTGTGTTGCCCGTTGCCACGGCAACAATGATTTTGCCATTGTGATGTTGGGGGAGGGGGAGGGGTTCGTCCCCTCGAAGGCAGCCTCCAATGCAAGGCCTTGACATTTTAGGATTTTCTCTCTCTCTATCTGCGTTCGCATGCACGGCGACGAACATTACCGTCGTTATATGCTCCCATACGTGAGGGAGGGAACATCCTCTTCAGACGTCGCTCCCTGTACCTAGACTCTGCCAACCCTCCATGGTGGGTACCGAACCCGTACCCAAATCGCTGAATATCCAGCGACCTTGCCTTGACGCTGTTCCATGGGTGCCTGCAAAGTGGTTCTGGATTGATGAGTTTGAACGGTAGCGCAGCCTTTAAAACAGGTCCAGGAATTTAAGGCGCTGCGATAGCAATTATAGTCTGTTGACAATTCCAGTTAACTGAGCCTGAACCAATCAGAGATATTCAGCTTATAAATTATGCCACGCTGCAGTCCCGATGCACGTGAAAGCATACAAAAAATAGATTAATCGCAAAACACGCGCTTTTATCCTAGTATACTCTTAATTTTGAGCAGACT